>NDGM010961120.1:0-14646 GCA_002564305.1 Octomys mimax
CTCTGATCTCCATCTGGAAGCTGGCAGAAGCATTTTTCTACTTCAGCAGAATGTGATCATACAAAATTTATATTCAACATCATCAGCAGATTTTTGCCATCAATATTTCCTTTTTAATTTCAGTTTTATCTGAATTTTAATAGCACAAAGAAATTACTTTTGTTCTTTTAAAGAGCAACCAAAACAATAAAAATCTAAATTTGAACATAAGGTCTTCCCATTATATTTAACACGGTGTTTAATCTGGGCCTGCAGAGCACATGGGTGTCACCTGGGGAGTGAGTACTGGAACAGCAGCAGAAACACCAAAATGACACCCAGGATTTGGAGGCAGATTTATTCATGGTGATGGGCACTGACTGGAATCATTCCCGAAAGATTAGGTCCTGATCTCTGGGGTTCTAGGGTTTATATGGGATAAGCAAGAAGGAAGTACAGAGGCAGAATGGTTTGCCAATGGGGGTTTGGTTTATATAATGTGTACCTTAGTGACCATGCATCACATTGACCAGTTGGGTTTTTGGTTTTTTTTTTAATCTTTTATTTATTTATTTGGTACAAAGTCTCACTATGCAGCTCGGACTCGCAGCGATCCTCCTGTGTCAGCCTCCCCAGCACTGGGATTACAGGTGTGCGCCCCCATGCCCAGACTACCTTAAGGGAGGGTCTGGTGAGGCATGTGGAGCTGGGGATTGAACCATGGTGTCCTGCGCCTGATCTGCTACACTACGAATGCCATAGATGTAAATGTGTTTATAGTCTCTCACCCAACTGAACTAGGTGTGGAGTATATGGCACATGTAAACGTTCATGAGCCTTAGTTCTGACAACCTTGATTGTTTTTCTTTCTGATTCTTACCACAGCTAATACTGCAGCCAGGACCGATCTTCACATGAATCTTCATGAAAGCTTACCTTTGACACAAATGACAGAGAAACAGGTATAGTTCTGACTCAGGGCATCAAACCTTTGGGTTCTTTTCTCAGCTTGCTATGTAACCCTAGGTGGGACTCCCCACCTCTCTGTGCCTCGGTGGTCTAACCAGTAAGAGAAGTGGAGCAGACTGGCACATGACAGATCTAGAACGTCTCAACTCAGCTCAGTGACATTGCCCAGCTCTTCATGTGTATGAGGAAACTGAGCCTTTGCCTGACTGCTGCAAAGCCAGACAGGAAGAAAAAAGCCCCAAACAGTGTCATCCACTAAGGAGGAAGGCACAGATTTTCATTTCTTTTCCTTTGTTTTTAATTTTTATTTATTTTATTTTTGTATTTTTTTAGTAAGGGTCTACAGGGTCTCACTACGTAGATTACAGGGTGCACTACCACGCCCAGTCTCAATCAACGGCTCAGCACGCCCTGTGGGCGGGGCCAGCACAACACCAGGAATCCAACCCTGGCTGCTTCAGCTGCCTAAGTAGGTGCTTTAATCCACCGAGCTATTTGGCCAGCCCACAGATTTCCATTTCTAATGGGGAGAAAAAAAAGTCAGCAATCAAGAAAAAAAACACAAGGATAGTCATGATGACAGGAAAAGGCTTTCTCCACATGGCTAGGAATATATATTAGTGGTTAAGGACATACATGCAGGACTGTCTACAAGTTTGTTCCTTCCGTCTACGCTCTGAGATTGGGGCTGGCTTCAGCTGGATTCCCAGGGTTGAACCCCACACAGCATGCAAACAGGAGTATGGGGACCCTTGGGCTCTTTCTGCATGCGACAGCCCCTGAGCCTCGATCTCCCTTACCCCCAGCTTCCAGCCCTGCCCTGGCTTTCTGGGTTACATCCCTGTATCACCACTCATTAAAGATAATAAAAATAGGTTTGTTTTCCTCGACACCTGCTCTGGGCAAGCCTGGGTTCAGACATCTTCTGAGGTCAAACAGCTGGCTGCCCCCTCCTACTACTGAGGAACCTTAGAATCCACACTCATTTCTTTGAGTGCTTCTCTTTTAATGGGTTTTGTTTTTATTTTGAACTCACTGTGTAGTTCAGGTTGGCCATGAACTACACTACATAGTACACCAGGCTAGCCACAGACTCATAGTGATCCTCCTGCCTCAAGAGTGCTGGGATTACAAGTGTGCACCACCTTGCCTAATTTTTAAATGCCTGCTTTGAAGATCTCCATTATAGAAAGAGATCTGGAACATTTACTTAAACAAGAGAATCTGTGACTAAGGAAACTGTAATGTGGTATCTTTTGGTAATTTCCCACCTCAAGGCCATGAAACAACCTAAACAGACTGTGTTCACACAGCCCTGTGCTATATACCTCAGGAGGCCAAAGGGATCAAAGAAAGTCCTAGAGTGAATATGAACTTGGCAGTTAGAGAGAAGGGCGCCAGACCCGGGGGCAGGCCTTTGCTAGGATCCCGGTTGCCCTCCAGGCAGGGCAGGCTGTCCTGCCTGCGGCCCTTTAGTAAAATGAGGGGGTGGCTCCTGCCAAAACAGCGGGTTTGTTAACGTCAGAGCATCTTTCCCTCCTTCACTCCTTGGAAGGAAAGAGAAGCCATCAGAGCGCAGGTGCGGGAAGCCCAGACCTCTGGAAAACTGGGAAAGCGAGGTAGGGAGGGGCGTCCTTGCCTTGCCTATGGCCTTTTATGAGATTAACCACAGGCTTCACTTTAACTACTTCCTCAGCCTACTGCATGCAAATGACTAATCTCGTGTTTACTCTAAAGCATCTGGAAAGGATTACAACAAATGTCAGCCCCACAGACTTGTTACCACCTTGATGGGCCCCTGGCAGAGCACCGGGCGCGCAGAACGACCCGGGGGCACCAGCGGGACTGCACGCTGCCCTCCTGCCCCCCGGGTGGCCGGGGACGCAGGCCCCTCTCGCAGTGCTAACCACAAGGCTGGCGGAGGCGGAGCGGCTCGGAGGGGGAGTCTCTGGGTCTCGCCACCCTGCAGGAGTCGCAGAACTGGGCTGGGAGTTCAGTGCGGTCAGCGCCCCCTGCCGGCGGGCTGGGTCCAGGCGGGCGGGAGGCCGGCATCCCCTGCAGCCTCCCCCCGCTAGGAGAGGAAAGGGGGGAAGAGAAGTGCAACGAGAAACGTGGAGATGAAAAGAGCAAGGAAAAAAGGAGACAAGCAGACGTGACTCACGTCCAAGCTCCCATTTCCGCTTTCAAATGCACGGCCTCCCCACTGTGAGCAGAATCAAGTATTTATGAAGGCGATTTTTGCATATTAATAGCTGCATGTGGAGGGAGCTTTGCCAGCTCCGAAGTCCTGAAGGGATGGTGCCCTTTCTTCAGGGCGGGTCCTCCCGCTCCCGAGCCCCTTCCAGTCCAGCGCCGCGCCCTTCCTGGGTCGCTGACATCAATTTCCATAGATGCCTTCTTCCCCCGGGCCTCCGTGGAGGCACTGAAGGTTGGGTAGGGTGACCAACACCTAAAGAGAATATTAAAACTGTACATTAAAATTCCAGAAGGAAATACTAACATGATCTGTGCAGGGACAGGAGAAAAGTACAGTAATTTCATCAACTTTGCATTACGGTCCCTACTCAGTAAAATTACATTTAATTTTAAAAGGACATTGAAACTCAAAAATAAGCAAAAACAATAAACAATGCATACTTCTAAAAATAATAGAACTATGAAATGTGGAAAAATATTCATTCTGAAGAGCAATTTAAAAGCATATTGAGATGAACTATGTGTACCATTTCGTATTTGGGATCTGTGCCCCCGTCCATATTTCATAATGCTAACCGCTGGTGCTCCCTTCCCGTAGGGGATTGTAATTTGGCTCAATCCCCTTGTAGAGCAGAATGACAACTTGGCTGATGAAATGTGGAGAAGCATTCCTACCCATTGATTCAGGAATTCTGACTTGCGGAAATTTAACTGAAGGAAATAATTCAGCAGAAAAAATGTGAGTGAAAGTGTCCATGGTAACATTATCTATCACAGAAAAAAAAATGGAACTAGGCTAGGAGTTTACTCTCAGAGAAGCTATGACATTATGACCTAGGAGACTAATTCAGGCATTACAAAGTGATGCTTGTCCTTACTAGAAACTGATTTAGTACTCATGGCTAAGCACAGGGTTTCTTAGTCCCACTGGTTTGGTTTTGCTTTGTTTTGCCTTTTTGAGACAGGGTCTCACTCTGCAGTACAGGCTGGCTTTGGGTTCACTTTGTAGCCCAGGTTGGTTTCGAACCCATAATGATTCTCCTGCTTCAGGATCCCAGGAGCTGGGATTAGAGGCATGCGCTACCACACCCAGCTCCTCACTGGTATTTTTAACTGAATATTGGAGCCAGAATGACATTGTTTGGGGTACTGTCCTGAGCATCCTTTAGGAGCTGAACTGCACAGTGTGATTGTCTCAATGATCCCCTAGAGCCCAGGACCATGCCTCCCTCTGGTGACAACTGTGATGTTTCCAGACCTTGCTAAATGTCCCCCGGGAACAAAGTCATTCCCAGTTGAAAATCACTAATTTGACATTGATTTCCAAGCTAAGCAGGAATCAGCATCACAGCACCATCATTTTTAAACTACTACTCTGCGTTTCAAATGTTTCACACTAATTGGGCTTTCATTGTGCTATAACTGAACAGAACAGTGCCATCAGAATCTACCTTTCAAGGGTCTTAGTCCTTTTTCAACATGTTACCCCTCTGACTCTCACCCTGAGAGACAGTGGATTTGCCTATTATTATGGCAAGTTAGGGAAGAAAGAGAAAAGGGATTTGATGGGGTCTCTATGTAGCCCAGGCTGGCCTTGAACTCGTAGCTATCCTCCTGCCTCAGCTTCCCAAGTGCCGAGATTACAGGTGTGCACCACCATGGCCCACTTTAGTGTCCTTCTAAGTGGTAGTATTGCCGGCCTTCTGATTCTCTTTTTGACAAATGTCATCTAAAAGAACAAGCTACTGGGCTTTAGAGATGGACTTTTCTTTCTTTGTCCTTCCTAAGTCATTTTATGTCCCCTGAATCTAGCATAGTTCCAGGCACAAGAAAGCCACATTTTTTTTTCTTTTTAAATGACTAACAGGCCTGTAATCCCATCACCTGGAAGGCTGAGGCAGGAAAATCACTGAGAGTTCAAGGCCAACCTGGGCTACAAAGTGAGTTCAGGACCAGCCTGAACTATACAGTGAAATCCTGTCTCAAAAAGACAAATAAATAAATAAATAAATAAATAAATAAATAAAAATTTAAAAATTTTCCTTGGTGCAAAAGATGTCATGTCACAGAAAGTTCCAATCCTTAGAAATTCGCTGGAAAATTCTATCATCTGCAAAACCAAACTGAGAGTTGCTCTTATTTTATCTTTGGTGATGACATAAAGTCCAGCTGACATTCCTGCAACTGTCACCATTTCGGTGTTTCCTCACTGTTCATTGTCTGCCTGCCATAATTCACTTGGAAGAGTCTGGTGGCGTAGACTTGGAGAGTCCTTGGGCTCCCCTGATCACAGGATGGGGCCAACCCTCCCCCTGGTCTCCAGTGACCTTCCTGCTGTTCCCCAGGACAGAAGTGCTCCCACCGCCTGCTTTCCTCACTTCCAGCACCAGTTCTGTCTTCCAGGACACGTATCCCTTACTTCCACACACTTTTCTCCCCGCCTCCCTGATTGTATTAATAACTTTAGTTGTGGATTTGATTCGAAGGCTTCTTGAAGATTGAACTGAACCTCACCTCATGGCCCAGTCACGCACACGGGATTACTTTACCTGCCCAAAAGTCCCTAGATGGTGATAATTATCTTAAAGCTTTGTTTTTAACTACAAAATCAAGGCTTTTTATTTGTTGAATTTTTACAACTATCACTTATCCTAATGAGTCTGTATTTATTGATCTGTTGACTGCTTGTAACATATACCTGCCTAATTAACTCCCTTTTCTTTGTTTTCAAACAATTTCAAAGATACGCAACAGTAAATAGAATAGCGGAATAAATCTCCATGTGCCATGCCACAGTCTCAAGGACTTTCCCTATTGCCTACAGAGGGCCTTTAGGGCCCTAACAGCCAATGGTTTTGAAGTTTATTCTGGGCAGAGTTTAGGATTATCTCTCTTAATCTTCACAAATACCCTGCATTGTGGGTACAGTTACACAGGAGAAAATAGACGGCAGGACCGACAGGGGCCATTCACACATGACCTGTGCATATAGTGGTGCAAAAGATGTCATGTCACAGAAAGTTCCAGTCCATAGAAATTCACAGGAAAATTCTATTATCTGCAAAACAGAATTGAGAGTTTCTCTTATTTTATCTTTGGTGATGATATAAAGTCCAGCTGATGTTCCCGCAACTGTCACCATTTTGGTGTTTCCTCACTGTTCGTTGCCTGCCTGCCGTACTTCACCCGGAAGGGCCTGGTGGTGTAGACTTGGAGAGTCCCTGGGCTTCCCTGATCACAGGATGAGGTCTAGCCCCTGGCCCAGTGGTTCGGGAAGTCCCTGAAACTGCATTTAGACCTCAAGTTCTTCCTCACTGGTTTTCGACAGATTGCAGACTCTCTGAGGCTTAGTCTGCTCATGGGTACAGGGTAATATTTCCCTGAGGGATTAAAACAGCTATTCACGAGACCATGGAGAGGATTAGGCCAATGCTAGGTACCAGGCAGCACCCAGTCTGAGTAGCTACTATTCTTTTATCCCTCTGTCCTTTGCCTCCAAAGCCACCACAAAACAGGACTTGGGCATGGCATAGGAGAAGTTGAAAAACTGGAATAATTGGAAAACTGTGTCTGTCTATCAACTGTTTGTTCCCTGTCTGACCCCAGCTCCTAACTCCACACACTCTGTCTCTCTCTTTCAAGCAGGCTCTGGGTTTCACTGCTTAAAATACCATTAGAGATTCCATTGGGTTTCTCATCTAATTGTACATTCTTTAAAAGAATTGTTTCCTACCTCTACCTAAGGGAGCAAGGTTAAGAGCCAGGGGAGGTGGGAAGTCCGGGACCCTGGGAGCCAAGAGCCCTGTGTGAGGCAGAAACCTGGCTCCCACAGACCATCAGAGCCACTGAGGGGAAGAGGGCAGTGGAAGGAAGAGGGCAGTGGAGGGAAGGGCCAGGAAAGAACAGGTGTCTGCCTTTCTCTTCACCCAGCCTTCCTCTGTCACAGCCATGCTCCATGCTCCATGCTCCATGCCCCAGTCCAGGTCATCAAGAGGCAGAGAAGTTTAATGCCCCAACCTGAAAAGCAGAGCATCTTGGGTGGTTTTTTCCTTAGTGAAAAGTGAATGATTTAAAATAACCATTTACAGGGGGTCAGGGAGATAGATCAGTAGTATAAGCGCTTGCCTGGCAAGTGCAAGGCCCTGAGTTCAATCCCTAGTTCTGCAAAATAAAATAAAATAACTATTTACAATGTAGTCACCATGCAAGTTGAGACTCTCTGTCTGTTGGATGTCAGATCAGAGACATCACACCAGACCCAACAACACAAAGAAGTCATACAGTTTGGAGCTAGTTTTGGGTTAGAAGAAGCTGAGCTGCTCCAGCATCCTACCCTTAATCCCAGCCCCTCTATTGCCAGTCTAAAGCTGTTCCCTCCCTAAGCACAGGTGCAGTTCCAGCCTGAGTCCAGCCAGATGCCCCTCTTAGAAAGCTGCTCTTTGCATCCACCCAGGAGCAAAGCAGATCACTCTTTTGGCTCAGAAGTTTTCTCTTCTAACTCCTGCAAAGTCAGATAAACAAGGATTCTGTTGAGTCAACAAAGTACTTAATTAAATTGAGGAGGATATCAATTAGAATTCACAGTAAGATTTACTTCCAGATAATAGAAGCTCTGGAATTAAAATGTCAGTGAGTTATTCAAAATCCTCTTGGAAAGAATGGTGAGGTGAGCCCCATTTTCTGGGTAGAGAACTGAGGCACTTGGTAAAAGTCCCCAAATGTGTCCCTCAAAAAAGGCTAGGAATTGATTGTTTCTTCCTAGACTGGCACTTCCTTGTAACTGGGATAATTTGCTAGACATTTAGGAGGATATAAAAATCTCTTTTCCTAGAGCTGAGGTGTAACAAAGGGATAGGAACCAAAATCTTTAGAGGAGGGGAACAAAAAAGCTCTTCTCTAGCTGAAAACCACACTGGATGCCCACCATGCCAGACCTGAAACTGTCTGTTCCACCCTTTTTGCTAGCACTGAATTATTTTATTTATTCATTTATTTATTTAGCATAAAAGAAGCTCAGACTTCAGGAAGCCAAGATGGGCAGGGCAGACCCAGGTGACTACAGGCCCGTGGACTGCAGGGCAGGCTCCTGACAGTCCTGCTCTACAGACAGAGGCAGGGCAGGCTCCTGAGAGTCCTGCCCTGTCCCCTGTGCAGGGGAGGGCCCTTCCCCCTCCAAGCCATCCAAACCTAGATAGAAAGAGGCCTAAAGTGGAGCCTGAGGTGGCTGGGTGGGCCCTTTGGCACAGCTGGGGTCCTCAGGTAATGATCCCTCTCAGATCATCCCTCTAGGCAGCCCGGTCACAAAAAGCCAGTGAAGTTCCATGCACCACCCAGCACCACCTATGTCCCCATTTCTGCTGTGTCTTTTGCTTCACAGACTATAGTAAGAAATAACAGGTCATGAGAGGGTCAAAGACAGGAAGACTAGGCAGGCCTTTCCACCCAGAGCTCCAGCAGACAGGGCCTGGTCCAGGATTTGGTCTGGGGTGGTTTGTTGAGGGAAGCTAGGAGCCCTGCCTCCCTCTGCCCCACCCTACTGTCGAAATCTCTCAGATCTTTCCTTCCTCACCAGGTCTCAGGGCCCCCAAAAGGGAAGACTCCCGGCCAAGGAGAGAGGCATAGGGGTCAGCAGGAAAGATGGATTCTTTCCCTTTTGCTGGCTCACAGAAAGGGACAAATGCCCTGTGTGCACAGAGGCTTGATGTGACAGCTTGCTAAGCCTCAGAGGGTTTCAGCAGAGACCTCCCCCACCACCCCCCACCCCACCCCACCCCCATCCCCCGTGAGGCAGGGTAACCATGGGGTGTGTTCCCATTTCAGATCTGGGCAACAAAGGCCCTTCCCTCCCATGCTGTTTGCTCCCGCAGCTCAGCTTGTAGTGGGTTCCCAGAACTCTTGGCAGCAGGCACTCGGCAGAATGAGGCAGTGAGCTGCGTGGGAGGTGGTTAGACAGCCGGAGTGTTGCAGCCTCCTTAATGAGGGACAATAGCTCTTCTTGGAGCCATTGAGCGGCAACTACAAAGATGGGGAACCCCAATTAGAAAGGAGTGGGCGACATGGGGAGGAAGGTCTGAGGGATGCCCGTGGGACAGATCCTTGTCTTGGGGGACTCCATGAGGCCCATGCATGGACATGTGGCCACCTGGGCTCAGAATCCTCTCTTTCTCTAAGACTCTGTAGAGCCAGTTGTGGTAGGAACCATTCACAATACACACACTGGAAGGAGGAAAAATTAATGGGAAGGTTTCTGCCTGGGTGTGCAGTTCAGACATTATAATCCACAAGTAAGAAGAAAGTAATAGGATATTAAGACAGTAATACAAATGGACCTTCCCTTTTGGTTTTGGTATATGTGTGTACCTGTGGACTTTTAAATATAGCAGTGGCTCCTGAGTTTTGTTAGCTCAACTGAATCACGTTATGTTTACAGCAAGATAATAATCCTGGATTTTCCATGGCTTGCTCGGTTAAAGTATAAGATTAGCTCTTGAATTCATTAACAGCCATCTCCTTTCAAATGTCAAATAACTTCGTAAATGCCAAGTAGTTGCGCAATGCCTTCTGTGCAACACTACCAAATTAACTCATTAATCTTTATTGTTTCATTCACTGCGACAAAGACTCCCAGGTGTTTCCAGCAGAAGTAGAAATATGTATTCAAGTATTTACAGTACAATACAGGTGGCAGGATGGGGGTTTTAATTTTCTACTAAGCATTTCACCTCTCCATAGTTCTTAAATCATTCCCACTGAAGTGTGTGTGCGCAAGAAACAAAAACTGCTCCAGGAATTTCTACTCTCTTCCTATCCCCATTTTCCTGCCCTTCTATTCAGCCTTGTGTTTTCCTCTCCTTCCTCCACATCTGGAAATCTTGGTCCTAGCTACTCTTCGTTCTGCTGCCTTTACTCTAGACATACCCAAGAGCAGCGCATGTCTGAGGGCTGAGAACACAGAAGTTTGCTGTAGAGCAGGTCTGGGAACCAGGAGCTCCTTTGCCTAACTCCAGCTTCCAGGTAATCAGGCCACACTGCCTGCTAAAGGTAGATCCAACCAGGGCTGGCCTGTGTTCATCATCCATCTCTGGGCTACAATACCTCCATCTCCCAGAGGTCTGTCCTGGACAGCTGTGAGGCAGGTCACCAGCTGGCCCATCACCTGCCACCCTGTCACTCTAGCGGTTGCAGAGTCTGCAAAGCTGAGTTATCATCTCACGTCATCTTGCTTAGTCCTGTGCTCATTCGTGTGGTGCATGGTAGGCACATGACAAATACCAAGCTAATGAATAAACGCAAATCCACCCAGGCACATGATTTGCTTCCATGGCTTACTGACTTTTTACCTTCTCCTATCACTGTCTCCCAGAACCTTGTTTATATGTTTAAGTTTTTCTCTTCTCCCATCTCCTGAACTCCCTTTTACTATCATTTATTTGCTAGAAGATCTATGCATATTAAGCAAAACCAGCACTGTGCTCTCCCATGTCTTCACTGAAAACCACTTGGTCAGGCCAGAATTGGTGGCTCCTGACAGGAGGAGGAGCCCTGTGGTCAAAAGAGTTGTCAGAGAGCAAAATTTATAGGTCAAGTGGCTGGGAGGAACTTTCCTCAAAACCCCTCAAGTCCCAACTCTTCTATCTGAACCCCACCAGAGGAGCGAAGGCAGTTTCAGCCTCTGGAACTGTTGTTGGCTGTGTCTCAGGTCCTGTAACCTAACACAAATTCTTCTTTGGAAAGATTGGAGCCGTTTCCCTCAAATCAGTATTATCTGATTTCTGTTACTCTAGCCAGTGATCCATGCAAAGCTGTGGAGCCTAGAAGGTTTGAAACGCTTTGTCTGGTTTGAGCTTGAAACAAATGCTTTCATTTGATCAAGAAAAGGGGAGGTGATACCTTACCCTGAGAAGCTAATCAGATATATGGCTGGGATGACAAGAAATTGGATAAGTATTTGGCCAGAAAAAAAAATCTTTATCTCCAGCCATATTTCCAAACAAAGGAAAAGGGTGTAGATGTTCTTTGGAATGATGATCGCTTACAGAAACTAAAACCCCTCCCCTCCACCAATGAGTGCGAGAAATACAATGTTATGGCGCGGAGAGACAGACGTCGGAGTTATTGGTCTCCTAGGAAATATGGAAATGATCAAATCCATGCCCAGTGTGATCTCATGGCACACTAATGTATGTGATCCCCAGAAAACAGGTCCCCAAAAAAGAACAAATAACTTTTTTTCTTTGAGAATGAGGGCCCAGGGCCACATCCAGGTCAGCCCCCACCCCCAGGAGTCGGAGCACTTGCTTGCTTGTCTCCCCTGAGCTGCAGCTCGCCTCAGAGATCCTTTATGCTGTCAACTGTGTTCCTTTTCAAACACTGAACAGACTCTGCGGTGACAACAGGAGCAAGACAGCTGTGACTCCAGCCCCCAGGGAGCACATGGTTGTGGAGGCGGGGGCCCACAGCCTCCCCAGTCACTGTGGGTGTGGCAGGAAGGACTCCATGTTCTGAGAGGTCACCCAGACTTATTCTGTCACCAGTTCTTCCTTCTCTCTCTGCCACATTTGGTCCTATCACTCTTCCTAACACATCAAATACATTTTCAGCCTAGAAGTAGACTAGAATCTTGCAGTAACTTTTTGTGCTGCAAGGCAGATTGGGTAACCATTCATGGATCATAAAAACAGCAAAAATCTCATTTAGAAGGGGTCTTGAGTGGTGATGTCAGCTCTGGCATATGCCAGTTGAATGGATTTGAGCAAGCTGTTTACCCTACCAGAGCCTCTAAGTCTCCTCACCTGTGACAGGTGAGTGACATCCCTACCCCACAGGGCTGTCATGAAGATTAAATGAAATAATTGCAACCCTGGGAAAGCCTCTTTTTCCACTTCTCTGGGTGCTAATTATGAACCAGGCTTGAGTTATTCTCTACACATATGGGCCCCCTGTGCCTCCAATGGTAAAAATAGGTGTTACTATTAGTGTTGCAATGGTGAAAAAAATGCTTTTTATAAATATTGGGGGATTTGGACTGGCTCTTGTTGCACTGCACAGCATTCCTGTGAAAGCTGGGCTTTCTGCTTCTCTCCCAGGGATCCCCACAGTCCTCGGAGGCAGCAGCTCAGAAGGCGGGAGAGCCTCAAAGTTGTATAAATAAAGAGCTGATGTGTTCAAACAGAAAAGAATTTTCCACGCACAAGCTGCACATCGACAGGATGCCGTTCCTGAAGGTGATCTCACACTGAGCAGACGAGGGGCTTTAGAGATACAGACACAGGAATGCCAGTTAATACACTTCTGCTCAGTACAAAAACAGCTTCTGAAGTCCCCAGCACCCCTGGTTTATCAGAGGGGACAGAAAATAGGCAGTTTGTAGCAGATGAAGAAAGAACAAATTAGGACAGTAATCACAGCCAGCCATCGGGGACAAATCAGTTGGGTGTCTGGGTTGGGTGGTAAGGACCAGGGAACAGAGAGAAAATGGGATAACTTTGAACCATTTCATGAAACAGGCAAACAGATTTCATTTTACCTTGCCAGTATCTAACATAACCACTACTGTTTTACCACTATAACTTGGTAGAGTTGATAATCATACTTGGAGAAGACTGTTCTTGAGTTAACTAGAAGTCAACGGCAGATTCTGTTCTGGATATCTGGCTTTGTTTTCTGCTGAGAGTTCTTTGATCTCCCGAACTCAGCTTCATTTCTGGCTAAGGGTCCTGAGGATGCTGTTAGTCTACCTGTGCTGCTGCCCTCCCACCCCAGCAGCTAACCAGCCCTGCACGCAGGAAAGCTGCCCCTACCGCTCCCTGGACTGTCTGCTTTTATCCTACAGCCCTTTGTCTTAGGGCCCTTTCCTGCCTGTCTCTCACCCTTCTCAGAGCTCATTTAAGTAAAGTGACCAGGGGTGAAAGACATTGACCAGAAACAGAGCCAGACCTGACCTGGAAGGACAACGGCTCCTCCTTACTACCCTAGAGCACACTGATCCTGAGAAGAGGCTCAGAGAGACAGATACAGGGAGAAAGAGGACAAGGACAATGGCTCTGTCTAGTGTCATGGGTACTGATGGTGACTCTGGAACCCTTAGGGTCACCTTCCTAATTTCAACTCATCCAGAGTCCCCAGTTATGCCTTCTCTGGGCTGGCCAAAACCCAGTGCTGCAAGGTTGGAGCTTTGATTCTGAGGCATACATATAACCAATATGGTGTACACACCTGAGTCCAGCACTCTGGGAAGCTGAGACAGGAGGATCACAAGTTCTAGGCCAACTTGGGCATTTGGTGAGACTGTCTCAATGTTTTTTTAGCAGTAATGCTGGGAGTATAGCTCAGTATGCAGCACCCCTAGGTTCAATCCTCAAGACTGCAAACAAACAAAAAGTTACACATTGGCCCAAAATCTATCTCCACGACTAAATTCTGCTTTCCTGGGCTTCCTATTGGATATGCTCTGCCGTGTAGTGGCAAATGTGCACTGGGCTTCTCTTTCCCAGATCATTCCAGAATCAATGTGAATTGACTTGGGTCAGACTGGAGATGATATGGGGATGATATCAGGACCTCTAAATATGAAGGAAATTTAACTCCCAACCTGTTAAATGTCTGATACTCCAAGTTCATGTTCTCTAAAATGGAAGAATGAAGAAAGCATCTGCCTGAGGGAGACAGAGGACACACAGAAAGAAGGCTGCCCCTCGCCCCACTTCTCAGGGGAAGTTCTATAGAGTACAACCATGTGGGTACAATGTGGGTTAAGGCTATGATCAACCAAGAAGATTATAAGTACAGCTGTTTAGGTAATATTGATCCAATGAGGAAGCGGGTCATGTAGCAAGCTGAGCCAGCATGGAAAGAACAAAGAACTTCTCAAGCAGGTGATGGACTGGAACTGTTGGTTGTCTGCTGAGGTGACTGATGTCTAGCTAGCCTTTGTTAGGCCAGGTGTTATCACTTATCTCACCCCTAGGGGAGGATGTAGGCTTGGTCCTTCTGTTCTTATCTTGAGACCTGACTTCCAACTGATGTGTCTATGGCCACAGTGGTGTTGTGTTTTTACTTTTGGTCCTGACTCTCCCGAGGGCCTAGTCCTACCTGACTGCCTACAATATTCCTACCTAATTTAGCTGTTTATAATAACATGTCCAGATGAAATGCCAGCAGACTAACCTGAGAATTGGGATTGAAATTGGTGGGAGGACATCTCACAAGAAGAGTGATTCCAGCAGGAACACAGAAGATAGTTGCTACTACAAGAGTTCAAGAAATATTGTAAGGGCCAGCCAAATAGCTCAGCGGATTAAAGCACCTGCAAGCAGGCACAGGGACCAGAGGTTCAATCCCATGGCCTGCTGTGCCAGCCCGGCTGCTGGGGCATGCTTAGAGACTGGATGGTGGCACGTGCCTGTAATCCCAGCTCTTGGGAGGCTGTAAATAGGCCTCCCAAGAGTCTGATCTAGTAGTGAGACCCTGAACACCCTGTAGACCCTTCCCTAAAATACAAAA
>NDGM010961132.1:0-10820 GCA_002564305.1 Octomys mimax
GATGGAGCCAGCCCAGCAGAGGCACAGCCTGGGCAAAGGCCTGTGCAGCCAGAAACCTGGCCTGTTCAGGAACAGAAAGAAGGCTTGTGGGCCCAGAGGAGCATGATCCCAGGGAGCCCAGGCGATGCGGAGGGGAGGGGGTGCATTATCTTGGGCTAGACCACTAGGGCCTCGGGTATGACCTGTTTTGTTTTGTTTTATTTTTTTTAAAAAATTTCTTTAACTGTGGAAAGCACACAAAATTTATTGTCTCAGTTAATTTTAAGTGTAGTTTAGTAGCATCAAGTACCTTCATGCTCTTATGTAACCGATCTCCAGAACTCTATTTATCTTGAAAACCGAAACTACCTGGTGGTTTGATGGTACTATCGTTCCATTAAATGATAAATCTGTACTCCACCTTCTCCCAGCTCCTGGAAAGCACCATGCTACTTTGTCTCCATAAATCCCATGACTCTACATTCTCTATGTACTGTAGGTACTTTTACTCTACTCATAAAAGGGAGAAGATTTCTCTTTATTTGTCTTTCTGTGGCTGGCTTATTTCACTTAACATAGTTGTCCTCAGGGTTCACCCATGTCACAGCAGGTGTCAGAATTTCCTTTCCTTTTAGAACTAAGTAATACTAAGTAATATTCCATTGGATGTATGTGCTGCAACTTGCTCATCCAGTCTGTCCACCCATCCATCCATCCATCCATCCATCCATCTACCTACCCACCCACCCACAGGTGGACACATGGGCTGCTTACCCCTCTTGGCTATAGTGAATAATACTGCTCTGAGTATAGAATGATTTAAGCTCATTGCTAGTCAGCTTCCCAGTCAGAGGGTCAGGCTGGGCCCCGGCCTGGGTGGATTGGCACAGAGTAGAAGGGGGTAGCCCAGAAGTGATGCTTCCACATGATGGAGGCAGACACACCAAATACAGAGACTCCTCCAGCTGCACTGATTGAGCTGGGAGCCGTAAGACTGAGCCCTTAAATCATCTTGGGACTGGAGGAGCTTTTTTCTGCATCTAAAATGTGAGCCATAAACCAGGTTGACTTACGGGCTGCACTCACTGGTCTGGTTGTTTACGGCCAGCATCCTTCCTGATTGGTTGATGCCTGTACTATGCCCATTGTTAAATATTTGAATATCCCCTGCGCTAAACCAGCACCAGGACTTCTGTACCTGGCTGTGCCCCATTGTTCCCTGCAGGGACCATGGGGGCTGTTGTCTAGATGTTCCCACCTTCAGCTCCTTCCTAGTGTGCTTCCGATGCATTGCCTTGGTTTTCTTTGGGTTTCCCAGAAGCAAGCTTTTGGACTGGGGATATAGCTCAGTGACATAAGCACCTGCCTGGCAAGTACAAGGTCCTGAGTTTGATCCCTGGTACAAAAAGAAAAATCACACACACATATACACATGCACACGCACACACACACACACACACACACACACACACACTCCAAGAAAAAGCAAGCTTTGTGATGGAGATGGAGGGCCAAGTGGCTTATTTGGGGAGCCTGGAAACACAGAGGGGGCAGAGAATGTGGGACAGGGAAGGGGAGGAGGAGGTCCTAAAGATGCATCACCTCTGCCTTGGCCTGTTTTCTGTTGCTTGAGCAGGATGTCACAGACTGGTGGTTTATAAAGAATTGAACTTTATTTAGCTGTGGTTTTGGGGGCTGAGAAGTGCAAGAGCCTGGCACCAGCATCTGGCAGGGACCTTCATGCTGTATCATAATATGTGAGGGCTTCACCAGGTGCAATGGCACCAGCTGCCAGCTCAGGTCTCTTGTAAACCTGCTAATGCCATCACGGGGCCCTGCCCTGAGTCATGGCCTCTTCAATTCTGATTCCCTCCCAAAGGCATTTCCTCCAAGTGCCATCAACAGGTGAACTGGAGACTAAGTTTCCAACACAAGAACTTTTGGGGGACACATTCAAGTCGTAGCATCAACATCTCACCCCGTGGACAACTAGAGGATAACCCCACTGGGGGATCCGTGAGCCAGAGTGGAACACAGCCTCTAAGTTGTCCCCAGCATCTCCTCTTTATTCATCATTGCCCTGTAGCTGCTCCCTGAGTACAGCCACCAGCAGCATCAGCCACCTGGCCTTCAGGCCTGTCTCCTATGTGTGATGACCAGAATCCCTCAGGCAGAGTGGCAGAGGTTGGCAGCTGAAACTTGGGCTGGCAGGCACTGCCAAGGGTGAGCAGGCAGGACCTGCTGTGGATGTCTATCTGCCCCTACCCTGCCATGATCAAGGGTGCTCCAGTGCCATAAGTCATTGGGTCTCTTCTTACCACTGGGAAGAGCTCCAGGTCTCCTCCTTGCTGGGGGGGACAACACAGTGCAGCCACTGTGGATTCCTCCCTAAGTTCAGCATAGAATTACCATGTGACCCCGCAGTTCTGCTCTCAGTATTACCTCCAAGAATTAAAAAACAAATGTTCAAACCAAAACTGGCACCCAGGTGGGTGTAGTGACATCATGCACAATAGCCAAAGGTGGGACAACCCATGGACTGATGAATGGATGCACAGGCTGCATTATAGCCACACCATAGAGTTTTACTCAGCTATTGAAAGGAAGAGCAGGGCTGGGCTGCCGCTCGGTGGTAGAGCTCTTGCCCAGCATGTGTCAGCCATGGGTTTACGCCCCAGGACCAAGGGGAGTAAAGGAGTGATGTTTAATACATGTGATAAAATGGATGAGCCTTGGAAGTACAATGCTGAGTCAAAGAAGCCAGACACAAAAGGTCAATTTTGCTTATGTGAAGTGTCCAGAACAGGTAAGTCCATAGAGACAGAAAATGGGTTAGTGGTTGCCAGGGGCTGGGGAGGAAGGACTGGGGGTGACTGCTAGTGAGTATGGAGGTCTCTTTTGGTGCATTGCAAATGTTTTGGAAGTAGTTGGTAGTAATGGTTACACACCATTGCAAATGTGGTAATGGCCACTGATTTATACATTTTAGTTAAAATGGTGGATTTCATGTGATGTGCATTTTGCCACAATTTTTTTAAGTGCCCTTGCTATTGTGTGGGTTGAGACACAGGCAGGCTTTCTTTCTCAGACAAAGCTTGTGTGTAGTATGCGCACCCCAGGGTTGCCTAGCCAGGACTGTCCCCCTCCCAGTGGCTGTTCCTCAGTGTGCTGGGCTGGAGCTGAGCCCTGTGGATTGGCCTCAGTCGGGGCAGGGAGCCTCAGCTGATAGAGAAAGGAGAAGCCAGGGCAGCCCAGCTCCTGCAGAGTCCAGAGCTGCGCTGGGCAGGGAGGTATGTGTCCAGCTGGAAATTGCAGGGCGTCTTGTCTCAAATATGATATTAAATTGGCACGTTTAATTAGTACACTTAGAAAAGGTCACCAGCAATTACCTGAGACACAAAAAAGGCGTGAGCAGGCAAGAGCCTGCGAGGAAGCTGAAAAGGACCATTTTGAGCAGCACATAATTGAGGGGAAAATGGATAAAAGTCCAGGAAATTACAGGGTGGGTGACAGCAGCTGATGGCCCCATCCCTGTCCTGCCCAGTGTACCCCTTCTTAGGAGGACCTGAGTGTCGGGCCTGAGCCATTTGGGATATCAGACCAAAGTACTGACCTGGCTGGAGGGCCAGCATGGCCTTCCCAGAATCCCCTGGGCCTAGCTTTTCAGGGGGCCACAGATACGAATTCCAGAGGCTTCAGGCTGCTGTGGACTCTGTTCCACAGAGCAGGGCCTCATGGGCCTCGGTTCCTGGTGAAGAATCTGCCTGGGGCACTGGGAAGTCATTCAGTATTTATCCAGTGTTAGCAAGGGAGAGGGCTGAGTATTCCTGGAAGTCTGGGCTTGGGGGTGGAAATCCTTTTCCAGCTTTAGGTTATGTCTTTTAAAATAAACAGCACATTCTGCTGTCACTGTGCTCCTTGTCACTGAGGGATGCAGACACTTTGGGAAGTACACTGTTTATCTGTGGCTCTCACATAGCCCCTCTTCTCCACCTAGAAGGGAAAGAGCATCAGGCTGAGAAGGTGGGCATTGAGAGGCCTGGGTTCCAGTGCTGACCAGGCCACCATCTGACCTCAGGCAACTTGCTAATGCCCTCTGCTTCGCCCTCTCTGAGTAGGAGGGTTTGATTTTTTGGCTGTGGGAACTTTGTGCTGTGATTTCACAACTCCTTCCATTTTTTTTCCCCCATCATCTACTGCTATTCTGCTGTTTGACCTTGGAGAAGCTGCTTTGCCTCCCCAAGCCTCAACACCCAAATCTGTGAAATGGGTGTAATAATGACTACCAAACAGAATTGCTGGGGGGATTTAATGAGTGAACCCCTTGTGAATGGACCAAGGGTCTGGTGTCACCCAGGAGCCCCAGGGATACCCCAGGATCTTCCATTTCCATTTTGGGCTCCCAGTTGAAGTCCACAGAGCTCAGTGTCAGTTCTGGAGATGTGCAAGTATGGAGACAGATGTGGATTCTGGGTCGTGACTGCCTGGGCCGTGGACTCCAGCTGTGCCCTCTGCTAGCTGGGAGGCCTTGGGAAATTACACAATCGCTCTTCTTGGCCTTATCAGGTAAGGGGGAGATTGCTAGCAGGGACTGAATTCGATGGCTCCATACATGGGAATTACTAGGCTCAGGGCCTGGCCCCTGATTAGGGCCCAAAAACCTTAGCTATCACTGTCCTGTTAGAAATGACCTCTTTGACGTTCACTTACAAAAAGCTCATTAGCCATACTTTTCTAGGTCAGATTCCCAACACTTAGGATCCTTCCCTCATTTACTGCTTCAGTAAACACAAGCATTATTTGTGGAGTGCAAGAAGGCGTCTGTCCCCTCTGATAGGATCAGCTGAATCCTGGAAAGGAGGCGTGGCTCCACATGGTGGTCTGCTCCAACAGCCCTCACCCTGGAACCAAGAAGATGTTTGCCTTCTTCAGAAAATGGCACACTGCACGCACAAGCCATTTTGGCAATAGGTCCTGGGGACTTAAGGGTGCCTAACACCAGGGTGATTGGTTGTCTAAGTTTGTCTGGTACTTCCAGGTTTGGTCATAAGAGCTGGAAAATACCTCAGTTGTGGAAGTCACACTGCTGGGGGTTTGTGGGCAGCTGTTTCCTGCCGGAAAGGCAGCCACTCCAGCAAGGTGTAAGGAATGAAGCTGACCTCCTCTGTTTGCCCTCTTCTCTCTGCCTTGGCCACTCCAGGTTCCTCTGTGACCCAGCTGCTGGCCCGGGACATGGACAACGACCCCCTTGTGTTTGGTGTGTCAGGCGAGGAGGCCTCCCGCTTCTTTGCCGTGGAGCCTGACACTGGCGTGGTGTGGCTTCGGCAGCCACTGGACAGAGAGGTATACCCTACCTGCAGCCCTTCTCCCCTCTTTCGTAAGGAGCAGGCAAAGACCTTGGCAGAAGGTGACTCAATATCTTTGGGGCCTTTCCTCTGAAGCCCATTCTGACTCTTCAGTAGCATCCTTCTAAGTGACATCCCTCTTCAAGGGCCGGGCTGATGTCAGGACATGGGGTCACTGGGAGGGGGTCTTTAAACAAGGATACAACATCAGATGGGCGGGAGTAACTGTGCCCATGGGGTCATCTTTGTAGATGTAAAACCTACCTTGACCCCCACCCAATCTTCCTCCAAAGGAATTTTCTAGAGAAATAGGAGATGATGGCTCAGGCATCCTTAGCAAAGGGAGGCAAGGGTGTAACATACCCCAGCCCTTGCCCTCTCCTGGGTGTTGGAGATTGAAGCCACAGGTGTTTTGTCCCTGAGCCATGGCCCCCGGCCCTTCTGAGATAGCGGCTCCCTAAGTTGCCTAGACTGGCCCTGAGGTTTTGCTCCTCCTGTCCCAGTCTTCTGAGCAGAGGGCATTTCATGGATGCATCGCTGTGCCTGGCTTACTTGCAACTTTGAGACAGAGCCAAATGTCTGGCACACAAGATTCCTGACTTTTCTCTAGCATTGCTTTTCAGGCTTATATGGCAACTTCCTATCCTTACCTAAAGGCGATGGCAGTTTTGGGACTGTAGAGGCAGCCCCAGAACAGGTCCTAGGCAGGACGGGCCTCTGTACCTTCAGGTGGGCCAGGGCCCCAGCACCTAGCAGCTCTCTAACTCTGCCTTCCTCCCTCTCTCCTTTCTTCCAGACCAAGTCTGAGTTCACAGTGGAGTTCTCTGTCAGTGACCACCAGGGGGTGAGTGTCTTTCTAGGCCCCTGGTCCCCTGGGAGGCATGTGCTGGGTTTGACACCATCATGCAGGTGGCATGGGGGAGAAGAGTCCAGGGTCAGGTGGCAGTGCCAACTCTGTGCCCTTCTCTTGCCAGGTGATCACACGGAAAGTGAACATCCAGGTCGGGGACGTGAATGACAACACGCCCACCTTTCACAATCAGCCCTACAGTGTGCGCATCCCCGAGGTAGGAGCTGCCAGGACTGCCTTGGCCAGGATACCCAGCTGGCTGCTCCAAGCCACTTGTGTGGGGTGGACAGAGGGCCAGCTGGTCCGAGGGCAGCTCCAATATTCGCTCTGTACTGCTTGGTGGGCAAGCCGGCATCTCTGAGAACACAGGCCCCGGTGGCAGCGGTGGTTAGGAGCATGGCTGGCCAGGGGTGGTGGGAGTCTCAGGCTGGAGAGGACCTGTCCTAGGGGAGGCCAAACCTGCAGCTAGGGCCAGCGGGCAGTGGGATTCGGAAGGGCAGGTGCACAGGCCAGACCAGGCCTTCACAGGGTGGCAGGCTGGCAGCACATTCCTGCCTTGGCCTGGATCAGATCCCTGCAGGCCTCAGGAGCAGGGCTTGGAGGGCTTTCCCTGGCTCCGTGCCCTCTTGAAAGCCCCCACGCCTGGTCTGTGTACCCTGAATGGGTGTGCATGAGTGCATGCGTGGAAAATCAAGCCAGTGCTGGTAATTGAGAAGTACAAATTACTGCATTACAAACGCTTCGTTAATAAGCTGGCTGCTGGCTCCCGATGGCACTGGGGTTCTTGCTGCTCACTGTCCGATGCACTGGGAGTTAGTGATACAAAAACACTGAGTACAGTGAGAAAGGCTTCTAACGTGGTGGGGGGGTGGGGATTGTGTTTGGGCAGGTGGGTAAAGGGTGATTAAGAATGGTGGGAACTGGAACCCTCTGGAAAGGCAGCTTGGCTCCACGGCATCTGGCTTGTACCCCATTTATCAGTCATCAAGTCTGGGAACAAAGAGAGTTTTGAGCCGTGGCCTGGGAGAGTGACTTGCCCAGGGTCACACAGCTGTGACTGAGCCTTCTGACTCCCAGGACAGGCTCAGGATCCCACAGGGATGAAGATATCCTATCCGCGTCCCTACTTCCTGGCCTTATTACTCAGATGTGTGGGTGGGGAAGCACCAGGGAGCCCGTACTCCTTCCCTGCCAGGCAGAGGTCACTGTCCTAAGCATGGGGGGCACAGTGCCCTGTGCTCTGGCCGCTGTGCCCGGGCACTGCAGCTTGGCTCTGGGCTCCCTCTCATTTGGAAATCTCCCTAATTTAATTAAGGAGCTCTACGTGCCAGCCTGCACTCTGGGCCTGGGCTCAGAAACCAAGGGCATGGCTCGAAGTTAATGAGCCTTGGACCCATTGCTCAGCTGCCGTGCTGGCAGGCCCGGCTGCCCTGAACCAGCCCTCAGGGGGCAGCGGGGGCTGCAGTGGCAAGGGGACAGGTCGTGTCCCTTCTTCCCAGCCCTTCCCCTCTGCCCCTTCAGAGATAGTTCCCATAACACCCAGCCTTGTGGGGGCCCCTGGGGTTCTACAAGCAGCAAACCCCTCCCGCAATTCATTTATTTAGTAAATATTTGTCAAGTGTCTGCTCTCGTCTTGGCTCTGTGCCGGCTTGTTCCTGGAGGCCCAGGCAGCCTTGCAGTGTGGGATCATAGAAGTCAGAACTCAAGGCAGGAGACCAGATGGAGCCCCTGCCCTGCTCCCATGTGGCTGGGTCTGCTCAAGGTGTCACTTGACCTCTCTGGGCCACTGTGCTCCTTATCTAACAAATGGAAGGGCAGCCAGGATAAGGTGGCCTCTGCCTCCTCCTGCCCATCTGATGGCAGAGGGTAGGCAGTGAGGGGCCAGCTGCAAGGACACACTGGCCTTGGAGGGAGGCCCACGGGTGTACTTGCTGATGTGCCGCCGTCCTGGTCACCGCAGCCCTGATACTCAGTGCCCTGCTTTCGGCTGCTCAGTGTGGCCATCAGAGGTGTGGTATCAGGTGGATGGGGGCCAAGCCACCAGCCCGGCCTGGTGTGGCCACCTGAGCTGCCTGGCTCCAGCCTAAGCTGGGGGCCTGCTGGTTCTACCCCAGAATTATACCCACAGTTCTCTGCGTGCAGAGAGTGCACCTGGCCCCCACTGGCCCCCAGTAGCCCCCACTGGCCCCCAGCCCCTGCCTGAGAAGTGAATTCAGGGGCAGATGCTCTTGGCTGTGAACAGGATGAGAATTTAGCGCTGAGAAATAGGGGAAGAAAAAAAGAGTGGGTGCTGCAGGCCCTGGTGGGCTTGAGTGCAGGGGCTGCTGAACAAACCAGGAAATCTCAGCTGGCTCCTTGGAGGAGGCGGGTTTCCAGGGCAACCTGGCTGAGGTGGCAGTGGACTTTCCCTGGGTACCACAGGAACAGGGAGGGGGGAGTCAAGACCTGTGCTTCTCGTAGTATCGGTGCCAGACTTTAGACCTGTCCTGTCTTTCTCATGACCTTGACCTCTGCAGCTGTCAGACTGCCTTGCTGGAGCAGCTGCTTGCTGGGGATGATGCCCAAAGGACAAGTTCCTTCCCGTTAGGGCTACATGGATCCTTAGGGATGGCGAGGCACTGGCGGTCTATTCAGCTGTTTATTTAGTTGCTCCGTGGCTGTCTCAGCCGCTGCACCCAGTCCTTTCCTCCCTAACTGCTGCTCCTCTAGCCCTGAGCCTGACTAACAGCATTTGGTGCAGGTGCCCAGGTGGCAGTGCAGACCTGTGCAAGGAGAGCTTTCTGGTAACGAGCTCCCACGATTGAGTCCTTTGCTGAGGGTGTGCTGAGTTCCCCATCCCTAGTGTATGCAAGCAGAGGGGCACTTGCTGCCTCTGAAGCCACCCAGCTTCAGAAAGTATAGGGAAAGTGACGAATCAGAAGGTCCCAGACACTCTGGAACTTCCCAGGGGACTGGCCAGGAAGCACCTTCTGGCACCAAACCTCTGCAAACTCAGCTGGAGAGAACAGCGGGAATCTGCATTTTAAACTCTTCTGCTAACACAGAAGCCTGCCAGGTTTGGGGAGCTCTGTGGGGCTGCCCCTAGAGAGGTTCTGAGGGGTCCCAAAGGCAGCACTATGCACATGAGAACTTTGAGCTGGTCCACGCAGCCTGGAGCTCTGGCCTGAGGGGACCCCAGCCTGCAGCCAGGAATAGCAGGGTGTGGGAGGCCCTCCGAGGGCAGGCACCGCCCCCAGCCCGCCCAGCCCAGGCAGGTGCGTGTTTGGGTTTGTTTGTTCTCCTTTCCTCTCCCGCCCACCCTTCTCCCCTCGCTCTGCCGTCCTCCATGTAATTATCCATTTTATCAGGGTGAAAGGGCCTGCAATTCACTTGTCGAAGCCCTAACGAGGCAGCGTGGATGCTTTCAAGTCCGTAAAGAAAAGGGAAATCCTGCTAGAATTGGCAACTTAATTCACCAAGCCAGCCTCGACAGACCTCATTAAGTCCCCGTGTATTCATTTCAGGCTAATGGCTGTCATGCTGACTGCTGTTTGATTTGCTGTAATAGACTTTTATGGCGTGCCAATTTGCTCAAACGTGTTTGCCTGTGTCTGTGCCCAGCGGTGCTGCTCCGCTGCCTTGTCGGGGGCGCGTGCCCGCCTCACCGACCTTCAGCGCTGTCCCCTTCCTGGGTCTCTGGGACCGGCACTGCATCCCGGGGTGACGACTATAGTGCCGGAGTGTTTGGGAGGAAGGCAGGTGTGTGGCTGGAAGACACGTGGTTCCAGGTGGCCGCTGGGTTAAAGAATCCAGGGGCCCTGTGGAGTCTCGGGGTCGCTGTGTCCTTGAAATTCCAAGAAGTTCCACCTGCTCAGCGGTGGCCTCGGCTTCTGTCCACCTGGCCTCAACCTACCTGTCCTTGTGTGTCCTCCATGTCACCTTCCAGTTCCTCCCTTCATCCAGGGGCAGATTCAGTGCCTGTGTCCCTCACACACATTGTACTTTCTTCACTAGTACCGTAGCCCTGCCCGCCCTGCTCTGCCAATCTGTCCAAGCCCAGCTGTGACCCACCAGGCCCTGAGCCACAAGATTTTTTTTAATGAATGCAATAAATATTTGTTGAACAGCTGCTAAGCAGGGCCCAGAGATTCTGAGCCAACGTGGGCATGAGGGCAGTGAGAGGGACTCAAGCATCTTCTCTGTGTACTTCAGACGGGTGACTCAACCCTCTCTGGACCTCAGTCTCCTCATCTGTAGAATAAGTAAGAGCATCTGTCTTGCAGGGTCTTACTTTGTAAGAAATGTAAAAATGTAAGTATGGCAAAGTCCTCAGTCCACTTTGTGAGTTGGTATATTCAGTACAATGCTGGTGATTGAGATGGGCCCTCTGTCCTCAGGGAAGGATATTTTATAAAGAGAAAAACAAGTGATATCTGACTACACCTACATGTGTTAAATGTCATAGTAACTTCCTATGTGTTCAGCCTGATAGAATTACTGTGGTCTACATGTGGGAATTATTTGTTTGAGCCTTTATAGGGTAAGTAGGAGTTTGTTAAAGGAGAACCATGATGTCTCAGAATGTCATTCACTTTCTGGGACCCTTTGATTTTTTTTTTTTTTTTTGCGGAACTGGGGATTGAACTCAGGCCCTTGCGCTTGCCAGG
>NDGM010961177.1:0-11342 GCA_002564305.1 Octomys mimax
AAATTGCAGGAATTGATGTATCTGTAGTTGCTGGCAAAGAAGAGAAAGATAGATGCCTGTACTATAAAGCAACAACCACATAAGAGACCTGTTGTCCTAGAAATACTCAGTGTCTTGACTGCGGGAGCACACGTACTTGACTGTAGGAACCTGCACAGGTAACACAATTGAGTACAACTAATTATGCACATACACCAGGGCACCTAAGTAAAACTAGGGACATATTAATAAGATAGGTAAATTAACTAATACCAATAATTGGGTTATAGTATTGTCCTACAGTTTCCAAATACTATCGTATGGGAAACATGAATAAATAGCATAGGGTGCTTTGCATAGCTTCTGTTACAAGTCCACATCAACCTATTATTATGTCAACAGAACATCCAATTAGAAATCACTGTGAGCCTGGTGTGGTGGCACATGCCCACAACGTTAGCACTGAGGAGGTGGAAAGAGGAGAACTACCACAAGTTCAAGGCAGGCCTGGCCTCCAAAATGTATTTAAGGTCAGCCTGAATTTCATAGCAAGAAACTGTCTTTTTAAAAAAAAAAACCTAGAAAAACCATCAACTTTGCATTTTTGTGATTATTCCTGCCTCCACCCACCAAATTGTCATAATAACACAAAAGTAGCAGAAAATGAGAGCAATCTCCAGACAGAAAAATATCTATCACAAGAGAACAACAGTACATTAAAAGGTTCAAAGACGTGTGTGTGTGTGTGTGTGTGTGTGTGTGTGTAGAACAAAGACAATGAAAGAGGAAAGTTCTCAATAGGAGTAGAGCTATATTCAGAGACAGCATTAAAAGACTTAGTAATTAACTTTAAAAAATATTGTCAGATATGAGCTTTGAAAGCATCAGGAGAGACTTACGTTTGAAGGAAATTAAATATACAGCTACTCATCTCTTTTCTTTTCCAAAACTTCAAAGTAATAAAAATAACAGTATTCAAAAACATTATTACTTTAAGAACTTCATATCCTGAGGAACTAGCCATTTAGGCTAATAAACAACAACCAATGGTGAGGTTCTAAGAACACTTGGAAAAATTGGTGGATCACCAATGTAATGAATAGAAACAAGTTTAAACTTAAGGATCTAAAGGCTTGTATGTTCTGTTCACTAGAAGTAAGGAAGCTGTACCTGTGTGGTAGGTGTGCATGGATAGCTCTTGGCACAACTGCTTGCAAGCCTGTACATAGAGAAACTGGCTGTGCTGCTCTTCATCAAGAACAATGCTATACAGAAAAATAACCTATCTCCTTTTGTGCTGAGGAGATAGCTTGGTGGCTGGCCTGAGCACCAGCCTAGCAAGCACAAGGGCCTGAGTTCGATCCCTGGTGCTGTATGACATCCTGGGCCAACTGTGCCAGCTCTGAAACCTGGCACGGTGACCCATGCCTGTAATTCCAGCACTGGGGAGGCTGAGATAGGAGCATCGCTATGAGTCACAGTTATATGGCAAGACCCTGTATGAATAAATAATAAGTAAATAGATTATTTTAAAAAAAAATCCTACCTCCTTTAGAATACCTTTAAAGCACACTTTCTATCCTTTCTCATAATTTCAAGTAATATTTATTCTACTCATTGTCACTCCAGGATGATATTCAAATAGAAATTTTCAGGAAAATATGAATGGTGGTAAGGGTGAGAGGTGGGGAAGGGGTTTAATTTAAATCAACTTATTAAAAAGTAGATGTGAAAGATTTTAATAAAATGAATAAAATAAGAGCAAAAGTATACAAAATGTACATTGATTGATGCATTTATTGTAAACATTTAGCAAGTGGATTGGTCAGGTTTTCTATTGCAGGAAGTGGACTGAAAACTTAAAGAAGGAAAACTTTGAATAATGCAGCTCACAGTCTCAGAGATTTCAGTCCATGACTAAATAATTTCAAGGCGAGAATGTTGTGGAGGTAATCTGCTCACCGTGTGGCAGCCAGGAAACACAGAGACAGGAAAATTGCCCTGGCAATGGGCATGGGCACGGGGGGCAGGGACAAGGTAGAGTCCTCAAAATCTCACTTCACAGCCCACCCAGACACACACAGAAACGTGGTTCACTCATCTCCTAGAGTTCTCTTAAGCCAAACAAAGTAATAATCAAGAAAAACTGACAAGCCATGGGAAGCAGCTTAAAACTCTCATGGGAAACTTCGATAGCATCAGAAATAGAGAGTTAATAAGTTTTTTAGACATTAAGTCATTGACAGTATATAGAAACTATCCATGCTAGCTTTTCCTTGGGCTGAGCTGATTTCCACTGTCATTTGGATATCACATTTGATGAGCACTCTCTCTCTCACTTGCAACCTTTCTGGATTAGATGATATGTGATCATGAAAACTGTGTTAAAGAAAACCCTTTAAATGTCATGAAAAATTCATATGATAATGAGAACAGCCCAATATATCTTCAAGGAACTTACAATCATTTGTTGCCCAGAAAGCCAATATTTATATGGACAATATCAAATTATTAGCAAATATAAATATAACACAAACTAAGATTTTAATGATATTACATAATTTTAAAAGTATATTTCAAAATAATGTATAAATGTGTTCAAAGATTTTCATAAAAATGATAGACCCAAAATTAATGAAGATTTGAAAAATGTTTATTCAATTTTCCCTTTTGTATATAATAATTCATACTGAATAAGAAAAACAGGACTAGATTTTAGGGATTTGTTTTTAAGCTCTCCAGTCTTGCCTTTTATTGAGGTGTTAAGAGTACTTGTGCCTAGCTGGCAGAAGTCTCTCATAATTTATTGAAATTCACTTAATGTTCTGTCAGTCATCACAATTTACCGCAGTATTGTCCAAACCAGCCAAAACATAATAATAGGATGCAATATTATATATTACAGAAAAGAAGACCCTCAATTAGACAAAAAATGTGATTCTTTTAAGGACATAAACCAGTAAGTGTGTCTATGCCTTGTGGCTTCTCAGCCCAAAATGACCTGAAATTTCAAACACAAAAAGAAGACAACAGACTCTTTAAACTTTCATAGTGCAGAGTCTGTTGCCATCTGCTTCAATCAGCCAGTTATATTTGTTCCAATCTAATGAATTGATAAGCAGCAAGGATGGACTCCCCGGGGCGTACGTTACTGCAACAATAGAGCCATTCCACGGCACCCATCATTACTAGCTAACCTTGCTCCCCAGGCTTTTGCAAAAGTGAGGCTCTGTTTTCAGAAGCATCTGAAAAATGTCAATGCAGCCATAACAAGCATATTGTGGTGTCTAAAACATTTTCTGTCAGTTATAAGTGGAAAACGAAGACTCTTCCAGCTAGAAAAGTTAACTCATTCAAACAATACGAAAAGTCACATTTTTTTTTTTTTTTTGTAATTTCTTCAGAGGACACCAAAAGACAGTATGATGAGACATTGTAGAGATTTTTCATCACAGGTAACCTTATGTTACAAAAGGTTTCCAGCCTAAAGAAAATTCAATTATCTGGATTGTCATCCCTTAAAGGCTTGTTCTTTGCCCTCAATTTGATAAAAATGAGTCCACATTTCAAATAATAAGTTGTATAAAAGGAAATAGGTAGGAGAAAGTACACTGATGCTTTCAAGAAAATTTTGAGTAATCATATGATAATAATTGTACCATGAAAAGAGTGCTTTGGACATTCTTCACCGAATGTGAGTGTTGTTGTGTAGGTGTGTGTTTGCTTATTTAAAGGCAAGACCCTGAATCTGCATTCTGAATGAGTTTTCCAGAAAAATACTATTTAAGGAACTTCCAATAAAATCCTTAGGCAGAACTTCAAGAAAAATCGTTTTGTATCATTACCAACTAACCTTACTTACAAAGTAAAAGTACAGGTGACAATATCACAAGGGATTTTTTTTTTTTTATCATTCTGTGTCCAGCTCCAGAGGCCACTGTTTAAAGTTTCAATTGAATGTAGTTATAGAAATGAGTAAATAATTGCAATACTTCAAACTGTCCACGGAGGACCACGGAGTATTCAAAGCAGAAACAAGAGCCAGAAAAGCGCACTGCAGAGGAAACGGCCTGTTCCTCGCAGGCTTGTATTTCACCTTTTCTGTACAGCCTTTAAGAAAACACAGCGAGATATTTTGCATCCCGCACGCGATGCCAGGACACGCATTTTTCTGACAAGCACGGGCTCGTGCTTTCTCTCCCACTCCCACCGCACCTACAATGGTGCAATCTTAATCTCTGGTTGTCTCTGCACCGCAGCTTTTTGCCACGCTCAGAAGAGAGCAGGGGCATTGTTCAGCTTGGCACCTCCTCCCTTCCAAATCCAGAACCAAGTGTGGACCTCCTAATCCCTTTAATGGAGATTATATTGGTGAAAATGCTGGGCCGGCCAAATAGCTCGGGCCAGGCTAAACAGCTCCGCAGATTAAAGCACCTGCAAGCAGGCTCAGGGGCCGCTGGTTCGATCCCCAGGCCCTGCCACGCCTGCCCCGCCCCCGGAGAGCGCTGAGACTGCAATTGAGACTGGGCGAGGGGGCAGGCACCTGTAATCCCAGTTTTTCGGAGGTTGTAACCAAGCGGATCATTGCAAGCCCGATCTAGTAGTGAGACCCTGAACCCCCTGTAGACCCTTCCCTAAAGTACAGGGGGGAAAAAAAAGAAAAGAAAATGCTAACAAAAACTTATATTCGTGACTGAAATTTGAGTGGTTTGATCAGCACATGGAGGCGCAGACCCTAGTATGCACATTACCTTTTCCTCCATTGCTCAGACCCTATTTTCTGCTGTCGCGATTGCAGAATTTTCGGGGTTAAGAGTAGTAACCTATCGGCACCATAAAGTGTGGTTATTTGCAGATATTGCTGCAAGTTTTGGAATCATTTCTTGCTTGAATAGTGAGTATATCTCAATTTATTTGATGAATGTACAAACTTGTTTCCACATAGTCTTGGGTATGGGACATGGTGTAGAAGGAAACTTGTCTAAAGTATCTCTGTTCTCATATGAAAGTTAGAATAACATTTCATTGTTTTTCTATACTACGAAGTTTTCTGATGAGATGTCTCAACAACAGAAATTCAGAGACAGAAAGAACATTGAACAATAGAAGCAGAAAGGCAGGAAAAAATGTTTTCAAATATAATCGATTCCTTAAGTTATTTTAACTTGCTCTGGTGTAAACCCTAAGATTCTTGTTTTCCCCAATACCTGCCTTAAACCTGCTACTTCTGCTACCTCTATTTCTCTAAATTATATCTTGGTAAATATTATAGTTTTTCTGTTGTTTTTGTTTTTGTTTTAATGTATTCAGTACAGGGTCTCACCATGAAGTTTAGACTAATAGTGATCCTCCTATTTTCAGCCTCCCCAGTGCTGGGATTGCAGGTGTGCACCGCCACACCTAGTCTAGATATTAGAGTTTTATGATGTTGCTTAGACCCTGGATTAAGGTGCTCAAAGTAATACAACCAATCAAATTCCTACGTAATTATAAAAGGAGATTAGTTATATTGGCTAACAATCTGGCTGGGTTGTCTCACAGGGACCCTCCTCAAGCTGGAGAGCCAGAGAATCAGTAAGTGCCGGATCCAAGAAGCTGGATGCCTCAGAACAAGAGGGGAAAATGTCACAGCCCCATGCTGAGGCTGAAGCCTTAAGGAACTCCAGTGGGATCCTGCCGTGAGGACTCTGGGATCTGACCTTTGTGGGCACTGGCCACAGCGGCGAAGCAATGCTCAAGAAGTGGGCCTGGGCCTGGGTGGGCTTCCTTGTCATTTTTCTTCCATTTGATCCTGGCCTTTTGGAGAGGGCTTCCCGTGTTCAGGGCCAGTATTCCCCTCAGCTTACTGACACAAATGCCAGTCTTCTCTGGAATAACCTCACAGACACATGGAGAAAGTGGTTTCACCAGTTTTGTATTCATCTCTCAGTTCTGTCAGCAGGAAAGATTAATCATCAGAGATTTTAAGATTAACAAAACTTAAAATCTTAGCCTCACACTGAGTTATAATAATGTCCTTTCTGTCATTTTTCTTGGGAGAGCCAGCACTGGATTCTGACCTTTTGGTGCAAAAGAGAAAGAATTCATTCAATTTGGAGCAATGGGAAGAGGAGGAAGATAGGCTCAGAAAAGTAACTGGTATCCTCAATCTCACACACACACAAATGAATCTACAGTTTGGGAACTGGATGCATTAAAATGTTCAATGTACTCGTAGGTCCTGCATTGTTCCTCTTTTTTTCTTTCTTTGTAGTTATATGGATTTAGGCTCAACTGTTTCTTTTTCTTTTGTATTTTTAAACACAACAGTTTTAAAGCTAAAGATTTTGCAGTTCCACAGTATTTCCCAACATTAGGAAGGCATTTCAAACATTTTTTTTCCAACTAATACTACACCCAAATGAAAATTTAATACCATGTACCTATTTATGGACTGTGGCCTTTTGGAGGGTCACAAGCCATTGCACTAAGTTTTTTGGCCCCAAGTACCCTTTTTTGCCTGTTGAGTAACAGTATGAACAATGTCATATCGGCATTATTGGAAATGCATGATCTCTAGAGTAGTATTATTAGAATAGTTTTTGCATGAGACTTGAAGAGAGTACTAAGTATCAGTGTGTATCACAGTGCATGCAGTAGTACTTTTTGAAAACGTATTTCCAAAATTACATAATTCTCTACGTCTCTATGTAAGACAAAATATAAAGTTCATTTTTCTTTTTACTTTGGTCTTCTGTCAGATGTTGAAAATCACTGTTCTAGGCAGATAACCACTGGAATAAGAAAATAAAACACATACCACACACTCACTACCATCACCACCACACAGCTGCTATAATAAGTAGGAAAAACCATTTGCCTAACAACTTGCAAAGTGGTGCTCTGAGGTATTACCTTAGGATGATGTGGTAATGCCATGACCAGCAGGAGAAATCCTCTCTTCCATCCCTTCAGTTCTCAATTGCTCTTCTTTGAGCCAGGTCAAGTACATAGAAATGCATTTTTCCTCTCATGTTTTTGCCACAGTTAATTCAAATTCTCAGTCCAGTCTCTGACATCCTTGGTAACTTTTGTTCTAATGGAAAAAGCTATTTATTCTGGTTTTTAGTTTTGCATGCTAATCATTGATATAAATATTAAGTAATATCTTTTTATCGTGTTTATATGATGAGAATATACACTTCTATCTACTTGTTTGTTATTATTGTTCTATAATGATTCAGTTGAAGTGTCGTTCCAGAAAGCATGAAACAGTTGGTATCCATTTACATGAACGAGATGAAAAGTATTCAACTGTGGCTTTTGTACTGCACTTTTCTGTCTTTGATGTAGCTGCTCGGATTATAGATGTTAGTATATAGTTAGTCAAAGTGAAAATCTTAAATATTAACTACTATTTTCAAAAACATGATGGGATTAGGAGTACAGTCATCTCCGCCATGCTGTATATGTACTTGCATGATTTTCCTGCTTCCTATTTTTCCTCTTTTCTCCTTTCCCTCATCTTCACAGTTTATTCCTTATGTTCAGTTTCTTTCCATTTTACTATATCTATTGTACTTTTCAAATTTTATTAATTCTTTCTGGTTCTGACACTAGGGAGACAATATGATATTTACATGTGTGGGTCTGATTTATTGAATTTATGAATATAGCTTCTAGTTGAATCCATTCACATCCTATAAATGTATGACATTTCTAATGCCTTATTAATTATGATTATACTCTTTTTAAATAAATTTAAAAAATAAAAATGACAAAGAATAAAAAAATTAAAGATTATTGAAAGTCTTTATGTTCAAGTATTTTTGCATTCTTGCATACCTAATTCTATTAATCAGAGCAACAGACTTGATGATAAAAAATACATGATATAGCAACCATTGTTAATTTGCTATCCTTAATTTGAAAATCTGTACCATATTATTACTTTTATCTTTGCTTTTTGTTGTTTTTATTTTTACTCTTTAAAATAAAATAATTCCAAATTAAAAAAATAACATAAAGTTGGTGCCAACTCTGTAACTTCATTTTTCCCATGAGCAGAAAACAAGCAGGGCGGCAGCGTCAGGTCCATGTTCTGTGGGAGAAGCAGAATACCTCAGATGATCAAGGTGAGAAAGAGCTGCCCTTTTTGTTATTTTGTTGGTTGGTCATATGTCCTTGGATGTGTTGCAGGGGGGCTGGGACAATTAGTGCAAAGAGGTTATAACCTAGGTAAGGAGCGATTCCCAATGCTTCAGAATGATTCCAAACACCAAATGCTGGGCTGGGGAGATAGCTTGGCTGTCTAAGCACCTGTGTGGCAAGGGCAAGGTCCCTAGTTCGATCCACAGTACCATATGCAATGCTGGCCTGGAGACCCCAGGACCCTGAGACCAGGCATGCTGGTATACACCTATAGTCCTAGCACTGAGGAGGCTGAGACAGGATGGTCACAATGAGTCTGAGCTGCATAGTGAGACCCTGTATCAATCAAAACCAAAAACAATTTAAAAACATGCTCTATAGGCAGCTGATAATAAAATCAGACAAGTAGACTGGTTAGACTGGAGCAATTGGTGGTATGTGGGCAGTTTGACATGCTACAACCATGTACACTTCTTAAAGGAGGATGTTGAGACCTTAGAAAATGATTGAGTTTTGCTAAATTTTTCAATAGCAGCCAGATACAGATTTACTTGGAATTTACACACCATTGATACACATGTTTTGTAAACACAGACCCCAGAGATATGAGATAAATAGCACCTTAAAACCATCACTTGGCAACTTTGGAATGATGGCGGCATTGGTTTCTGATGAGGCAGGTCCTAGGGAAGAAAATTGGCAGGCGGGTTCGCCCAGAGTCCCATCGAGCAAGAGAAGGAGGTTCCAGTGAACACTCACCCATCAAATGTCTAAATGTTTGTAGGACACAAATAAAGCTCACAAACTTTTAAATTAAGTATATTCTTTGAAGCATTCTTGACAAAAGCACTTAACAAATCATTAGTATTTGTTTAACATTGTGATTTCGTTTCCTGAAAGTAGGCAAATTTATCTGAAGACCAAATTCAAATGCATTCTTTCTTATCTGTAGTAAATCCATAAAAATGAAGTAACTAAGACATCACTGACACTTATTTCATAAAATATAAGATTACTAAGTATATTATTATATCATATAGCATTATTTTGGTATAATTTTACACGAGAATAAGACAATCTAATGCTGTGGTTGGAGAACCAAATTTAATGCGCTGCCTCCTTTTATAAATAAAACTTTATTTGAAAACAGCCTTGTGTGTTCATTTACATAGTGTCTGTGGCTGTTTGTACATTACAATATCAGAACTGAAGAACTATAGCGAAGAATGCGCAGCTTGAAAAACCTAAAATATTTAAAACCTGGCCCTTTGTAGAAAATGTTTGGAAATCTCAGAGTTAGAAACTAAAAACTAATTTTATTAAAGGCTACAGATTTAAATATATATCTTAATGTATAAAGTAAATGGGAAATGTTAAGATTATTTTCAAACATTTAACCCAAAATATTGAAAATTACCAAGCAAAATAAAAAGTTAACAAATTATTAAGTGTCAAAAATTGAAGAAATATTTAATTAAATTGAAATTATCCATTTTGAATACTAATCTTGCTTCATCTTCTTATTAAACTAAAATCATTCACATTTATAATTTTAAATGTCTTTTTGTCAAGGACTTTAAGCATTTTATGTCTTGACTTACGTATGCACATATATGTGACAAGTGTGAATTCTTTCTTATCACAACTGTTTCTTCTATCATTTTGTGCAACTATTGGGATTACTCCTCTTCCTGTTTAACTCCAGAACTACAATGTGGTCACAGAAAGAAAAAGTAAAGAGTGCTCTCTATATTACACAGAGTAGTACCTCAGGTAATGAAAACTTCTGCTTGCAAACAATTTGGTTCACAAACAGAAGCATATGAAAAAAAATTTGCTTCCCTTTTAAAACTTCACATTGGTGGCAAATGCAACCACCACCACTTTCACTACACAAACAGAAACACAGCCAGCTTGCCTCAAATCATAAAACAAAGTAAGTTTGTAAACTAAGGTGCCGCTGTACTGGAAAATGACAATTATGAAAATTACTGCGTTTATATGGAAAAAATGGTGTTCCTCTTCCTTTTTACCTATGTTTCCAACCACTCAATTCCTCCTTGATCTTAATGTGGTATATGTCTCTCATGTGAACAGAAAGACAACTCCAAACCTCCAAAGGGCTCAGACACAGTGCTCCTGTTTTCAGGGCCTCAGCAAAGGTATAAAGAAACACTTCCTTGGGACCTAACGTCAGTTGTCCTAGATGTGCCACACTGAGCTCACTGGTGGATTTCAAGCAACAGAAATAGCACATGCATTTTAAATGACTGTGTTTCTGTTACTTCCATGTTTCTGGTGAGACGTTCTGAAGCACAGGTCCTGGAACAGGGCTCCTTCGTATCTCGGTCTAAATGAAAGCAGCTCTGCTGTTGGCAATCTGGTTCTCATTAGGGGCTAAGGAGATCTGTGAGAATGATTGATGGAGTCAGATCTGTCTTCCAAATTCTAGCAGTTGCATCTTCCTGTTACAGGCAAATCCAGAAATCATGCTCCAGCAAGGAAGTGGACAGAGCAGTAAAGGAATTATTTATGAAGAATCAGCAAGTTGCATGGACAATGACAAGAGCTCTGCAGATGCTCCTAGGGACAGCCTCATTGGAAAATTCTGAAAGACATCAGCAGTTCTCAATTAAAAGTTCAAAGAGAAGGAGCTGTTACATAAGTGCCAACAGAGCAGCAGTGGCCCTCCACCCAGGATGGAGGGAGCTGGACAACAAATTCTCTACTTTCACTCTCCACTTCCTTTCAGGCGTTTCCAATGTCTTTTATCGGTCAGTTCAACCCAACCAACGCCAAGTGTCCCTTACTGTATACCCAACACACAAGGTGGAGGGAAGACTTGGGAGGTGGGCCAGGCTGCTGACAGAGGATAGCCCACAGTCGATTTCCCAGTGGTGCCGACAGAAAGCAGCAGCTAAAGCACTCTTAGCCTACAGGGTATCCCACCTTGAATCATTTGTTTACTCCATTTAAATAGCCTGTTTCCAAGACTTCAAAAGGCATGTTTTAGACATTATTCAAGGACTCTGCATTCCTGGCACTGTAATTATCATACAGTTTTTAAAATATCAATAATAATTATCTTCATTATTTTATATTCCTAGTATATTTCTTTTTTTGTTTTTTTTTTTGGTGGAACCGGGGGTTGAACTCAAGTTCTCGCGCTCGCCAGGTAAGCACTTATTCCACTGAGCCATCTCCCCGGCTCCTTCCTAGTATATTTCTAATAG
>NDGM010961206.1:0-10891 GCA_002564305.1 Octomys mimax
TACAAACACCATTAGAACAAATCACTCTATTCATTAAGAGAATGTAACTATATATTTATCCTAGTAACTTCTATTCTGAACTTTTAAAAAATCTATATTTCCTTTTGTTCACAAAATCATGAAGTTTTATTTTCAAAAGCACAATTTTTCTTTCTTTTTTCTTTTTTTAATGTTTTGTATTTTAGGGGAGGGTCTACAGGGTGTTCAGGGTCTCACTACTAGATCACACTCGTAGTGATCAGACTTGTAGTGATCCGCCTATTTATAGTCTCCCAAAAGCTGGGATTATATGTGTGCACCACCACAACCAGTCTCAATTGCAATCTGAGCATGCCTCAGGGGTGGGGTCGGCACAGCAGGCCTGGGGATTGAACCCTTGACCCCTGTGCCTGCTTGCAGGGACTTTAATATGCTGATCTATTTGGCTGAGCCTCTTTCTTTCTTTCTTTCTTTCTTTCTTTCTTTTTCTCTTTCTTTCTTTCTTTCTTTTTTTTAATGTATTTGGTTGTTACAGAGTCTTTCTATGCAGCTCGGACTCATGGTGATCCTTCTGCTTTCAACCTCCTGAGCACTGAGATTATAGGCGTGCACCATCCCCCTGGGACTCTGGCCTGCTCAGCCCACTCTGGGGGCAGGGCTGGCATGGCATGTGGTACAGGGATTGAACCACAGTTGCTTGCCTAAGCTTGCCTAAGCAGGTGCTTTAGTCCACTGAGCTGTCTCACCAGGCAGCACAATGGTTTTGACTTCATACAGACACACATTTTCTTGTAATTAAATTGTAAGGGATATTAGGGTTATTGTATTTCAATGACAATCTTGCCTAGCTTGGAAATGCTTATACTGGGTGCAGTGGTTTGTGCCTAGCTGTACCCCCAAAGCCTCATGCAGTCATGGCTTGGGCTGCTAGGGTTTATGATTGATTCATGGTCCAGGCTGGGATTATGAGTGTGAGGGCTACATCCGCCCTTGGGTGGGAAGCTTGTGTACAATGCAAGGGAGGGAAAGAGGCTGGTTTTCCTCCTCCCTTTTGCTCTTGCTGCTTTTGCTGTTCTCCGCAGCCATGAACTGCTGCCGTCTGCCACGTGCTGCCCTGCCTTGGAGCCAGCCGAGTGTGGATTGAAACCTCCACAAACTGAGCTAAATAAGCCTTTCCCTCGCTAGTTAGGGTGTTGGGTATTTTGTCTCAGCAACGAGAGAGAACTAAGACACTAGAGGCACAGCATCTTTGATAACTTGAAATTTTAACTTAATTTTGCTATGTGTTACCTATGAGATATTTATAATCAAGAAACTTATTTATGTTAATGTCTCCCTTCAAAATTCTATCACTTTTTGCTATTTATTTATTTATTTATTTATTTGATACAGAGTCTAGCTACGCAGCTCAGGCTCCTAGTGATCCTCCTGTCTCAGCTTCCCTAGTGCTGGGATTACAGGCATCTGCTACCATGCTGGGTTTCAGGGCCAGCACAGCACACTCAGCGTCCTGGGGCAGGCACAGCATACATTACTCAGGCTCAACCTGGCTCCATGCACTTGCCAGGCAGGCGCCCAGACTGTGCAGCTATCTCCCCAGCCCTGTATGACTTTTTAATTGTGACTAGTATCTCCACTTTATTTAGGGCACAGCTTCAAACTACTGAGATTTCAGATATTCTTTTCTCCAAGCTTTTTCTTCCTAAAAGATGCCAAGGTTATCCTGGGAGGACCTCACCCAACGCTGATGTACAGACACCCCTGGGGACCTCGCTCCAGCAGTTTATCACCCCAGGATGGTGCCTAGATGCAACTTGTTAAACAGAAAAGAAAAATGTCACTTAAGAGTAGGTAACGGGGCATGAGGAAGAGATGATATAACTATCCAGACTGGAACCTGACCAGTACAACCACACTACAGCTGCAGATGCCAACGCTAAGATCATTCCTTGTCTAAGTGGAGTACTTGGGTTTGGAAAGGCAAAAAATATACAGGAGAGGTTTAGAGGCCTGATAATTGTCTGAAAGACAAGCCAATGTTTTTATATTATAACATGAATTTTAGAAGCCTATTTGCTCTTATTGCGTGGTTGGTTTTTCTCATTCCTTTGTGCATAATTCTCATGCTGCTTCCTACTTTGGCATAAAAGTCATCAGAAAAAAGGACCATTGAAAACTACTTATCAAGTGATTTGGGGAATCTACTGTGTAATTTCAGGTAGTAGCTATTTTCAAAGATGAAACAAAGTAAGGTCTGTGGAATCGATAAGATTATGAAACAATCGGAGCTCTTACAGTGAGTAAAGGATGGATTGATGAATAGATCACCTTTGCTTCACAGCCCCTTCTCTAACTCCCCTACTGTTTTTCCTGGGAAAAATTCTTAATGAACCACTTTAACACAAAACTCAACCAGAATGTTTGTGGGAGTGTGGACTGGTGCAGCCACTGTGCCACTGGAAAAAAATAAGTGGCAAGATATATCATGCACAGTTACAAATTCTTTATGATGAATGTTATAATTTTGTATATCTAAAATGTATTAATAAAAATAAATTTTAGAAAGGATGATTTCACACATATCCTAAGGTAGTATACTTTGAACAGAGACAGACACAAAATAACATTCAATAAAAGCTAGCTATTATTAAGACAAAAATGAGATACCAAGAACTTGAAAATAGGATAATAATAAATGTGAATTAGAACAAGGATACAAAAGCTCCCTTCAAGAGAAAGGATAATGATTAGCCAAAAATCCCAAAACAAAACAAAACAAAAAAACACCAAAACAAAAACAAAAACTCAACCTGAGATCTATTTCTGGGGAACAAAGCCTATGACAGGTGGTAGAGAAGATTTATAATTGGACTCTTAAATCTACATGTTTAAAAATCTAATTGCTAAAGGCAATAGACACCAATATGTCAGTACTAACTAATAAGCCCCAAAGGAACATCCATAAATATCATAGGTTAAAAAAGTAAATAATAGCAATCATTTATATTTAAAAATAAAAACAAACTCAAGATATCACCAATATATTAATAATAAGCCATAATTCTTGAAAACTGCAAATAACATTTTAGTTGCTTGTATGTACAAGCAACTAAAACTGTAAGATTCCATAATCTTACAGTATTATGGAAGTGTTGTATAACAATCAGGCCTCTTAATAGAAACATGTGCAGAATTCTCAGTATGTCCAACACACTACTTATTTAGGCATCAATCAGTCACTTAAAGCTACTAGTCATGGTCTTGGTCATACATATCTCAAAGTGAAAGTTTGTATAATTGCACATACTTTTCTCATAGGAATCTAGGAAAAATATTCACGTTTAAAAATGCCTTAATGTCTCATTTTGCTTAAGGCAGCACTAAGGACTATGCTTTGGAAATTTCTGATCATGCTTTCACCTCTCTGTCCACAACAGTGTCATCAGGAAGTTTACAAAGCACTTCCAAAATGAATCCATCCTGCTTTATTCATGGGCGTGCTTTCTTTACTTTGAATTCCCCACAGTCGAATGTGGTTAGTGAACAAAGTTGAAGACAAAAAGTCACTGAGAAAGGGAGACCAAATCATGTGACTCTCATTGCCAGATATTCTTACAGGTGTACTTTATGTGCCTATGATATATATATATATATATATATATATATATGAATTTGATCCTATTCACAGTTTCAGGCATTCACTGGGGAGCCTTAGATCATATCCCATACAGATTAAGAGGGAGTACTATGCTAATAATGCTGTTAATAGCTGCTACTTATTTCTCATTATGATTATTAGTGGTATTTATATATTGTAATCCTTGCAACTGCCTAATTGAGTGGATTTTATTATGTTTATCAAGAAGATGGAAACAAAACAGTATCACAGAAATGAAAAAGTTACGTGTGATCTGACTCTATCTTCGTGTTTTTCCCACAAACATGCGCACGTTAAATTTTTGATATTTTATCAATAAGTCCTATCTCTATATACAAAGTAGAGATGAAGAAATATCAGCAGTTTGTGTTCGGTGAACCTTCATCATTTCATTTCCTAATAGTTAAATCTTGGATTAGGATAATTTCCAGAATTTTATTCATCAATATATACGTTTTAGAAGTTATCTTTATTCTAAGAGAATTAATGCAACATTAACTCGAGTTAAAGCAGAACGTAACTAAGTTACATTCATAGATCTACAGCATATGCATTTAAGAGGAATATCCCTTTTAACTGGTCATGGTAGCTCACTCCTGTAATCCTATCACTAAGGAAGGCTGAGGCAGAAGAATTGCAATGTCAAGTCCTACTGGGCCCAGTGAAGGAGACCCTGTATTAAAATTTTTAAGAGGGGTTGTAGCTCAGTTGTAGAGTTGGGTTTGATCATTGGTACTGCAAAATAAAAAGGGGGGAGGGGTATGGGGAAAGAAAACAAAAGCAAATGAAATGTTCTTCCAGCCCATTGGCTGATGGTGCCGAAAGACGCTAGCTGTAGCCTTCCAGTGACGTGCAGTGCTCAGTCTGCCACTGTACACCAAGGCATGCCTAGGAAAGGACATTCCAGAAGTCCTGTCCATCTAAAAACAGAAGCCCAGTTCCTGAGTCATGAATTTAATAGGTTTCAAAAAATAAATGATGGCTGTTCTAAATTCAATGACCGGGACCAGGGAGATAGCTCAGTAGAATAAGCTCCTGCCTGGCAAGTGCAAGGTCCTGAGTTCAATCCTCGGTACCACAAAAATAAATAAATAAATAAATAAATAAATAAATAAATTCAGTGACAGTGGCATTCAGTGGTCTCTCCTCAGAGAACCTTTCCAAGGCACCCACTGTAGTGACTGCAGTGTCACTTCTAGTGCCTGAGAATTCTACTCTCCATTATCCCATATTATGTCTTATAACCTTAAAGCACTTGACTTTATTCTTTTTGTTGGTTAACTCTGTATTTACAGAGTACCCATTAGGTACAAGTAGCTATTTTAAGGAGATGGGTGTGTATTACTGAGAAAAACAGAGACAGTTGCAAATCTCTAAGTGCAGATGACTAATAATTGTCTTTCATATCTTCTTTTTTCTGTAGAGGCTTTATTACATTCTCAGCTGCAGTCACCTCATGGTGTTAGATAAGTATTTGTTATGTTACTATACTTGGATAAGTATAAACCTGAAAACTTGAATGAATAGGTTTTTGAAAAATAAGCTATTGAGCCAAAGGTCAGTTTTGCCCCTATTTTCATTCCTATGAACCTACAGGTAACAAAAGTAACTAGCGACAGCCCTCCACTTTAAAGCAAAATTTTACCAAGAAGCATTTAGGATGTTGTTTCCCTTTTTATAGGCAGGCAAGAAGATACTAGAAGCTACATAGGCACTGTAAGTGTTAGTTTAGCCTAAATGACAATCTAGAGTTCCACAGTATCTGGGATTGTGGACATTGGGTGGTATAGTGAAGAAAGCCCTGAACTTCACACAGACGACCTGGATTCAACTACTAAGGCTGGTGCACACTAACTGGTTAGTCCGTGACAAATTACTTTAGTCTTCTTTTTTATGTATTTAGTACAGGGTTAACAGGGTCTCACTACACAAATCGGACTCACAGTGATCCCCTGTTTTCAGCCTCCCAAGCACTGGGATTACAGGCATGCACCACCATGCCCAGTCTCAGTCATCATCTCAGTGTGCCCAGGGGGCAGGGCTGGCACAGCACGCTTGGGATCAAACCCCACTTTAGTCTTCTAAGTCAAGGGTTAGCACGTGAAAACTGTAGACAACCTCAGCTGAATACACTATTGCACCAGCAGCGTGAGCAAAAGAGAAGATGAGTCAGAAAACATTAAAACTCTGACCCTTGGCCAGAGAGACACAAATGTAACTTTTTTATGAAGTAGAGAGGGCAAAGAACATTCAAAACAAGATCTGCGTTGGGAGATGCCATCTTTTACACCCAGAAATGCCAGAGTGCTGTTGAGTATACAGCATAAATGTCAACTGTCTCTGGTTTTATTTTATATGTCACCAACTTTTTGATTAGTACATGCTTGCCATGCCTAATGAATACATTCACCCTGAAAAGTTGGCACATGTTCATATTGCACTTCAGTCCTTTTAACTGCCTCTTTCTTTTCTCTTCTTACCACTCTAGGTTCTCTTCCCATTTGTAAATGATCTACCACCCTGTTTTCTATTATTTGTCTTATATTTTACTCTTTGTTTATATTTTTTGGCTTGTTGTAAAAGAAAATCATGCTATATTTGTGCTTTTATGTCTAACTTATCTCAGTTAACATTATAGTCTAAAGATGTATCAATTTTCCTACAAGTGATTCAAGTTACCCTTTCTTTGACCAAGTGGTAGTCTATTGCATAAATATACTCCATTTTTCCATATCCATGTATCTGTTGATGAACATGTAGTTTGCTTTAAAGACTTAGCTGTTATGAATTGTGCTGCTATAAGCAAGAGTAAGTGTACATTACTGTAAAATAATGACTTGAACTTGTTAGGAAGATGCGTAGCAGGTGAATAGCTGGGTAGAGTGGGATGTCTAGTTTTAAGTCATGAAGAATCTCCATACTGATATTTAGTGGCTACACTAATTTACATTCACAACTACCATATACAAGTGTTCTTTTCTCCCCAAAGTCTTGTCAACATTTGTTGTTTTTTGAGTTCTTAATTATAACTGTTCTTTCTGGACTTGGAAATGACTTTAGTCTTAAGCAAAGCAGACTGCTGATCACAGGACTATTTAAAGAAGGATGGCCTTACCCAAGAATAATTTATCTTCTGATGTGTCTTATTATCAGATATTCTGCTAGCAGAAAAGTTTAAGTTCAGTAACAGTCAACATATATCCTGAATGAGACAATGATTAAATAAGTTATTGTAAATAAAACATGCACAGGACTGGGGAGCTCACTCAGTGGCATAAGCACCTGCCTGGACCCAAGTTTGATTTCTGGTACTAAATGTTCTGCTCGGCCCAGAACCCTGGGTGTGCCATGCCTGCCACCTAAAGTGGGTGTGGTGGTACAAGCCTGTAATCCCAGCGCTGGGGAGGCTGAGACAGGAGGATCACTAGGAGTTTGAACTGGGTAGCAGGACCCTATCTTAATATTTTAAAAAATAAAAAATAAATAAAAAAATAAACAAAACAAGCATCGATTTGACCTAAAATTGTGACGTTAATCTACATATAATTATGTTTTTTTCAAGGTGTGTGTGTGTCCAGGAGAAATTGAGAAGACTTTAGTCCCTCACATCTCAATGACACCAAACATCTGCACAAACAGGAAGTGAGGACTAAGGCTGAGTTGTGATTAGTTCGGTTATGGAACCCATGCTTCAATAAATATGCAGGCTTCCCATGAAAGGCTGGTGAGTCTACGAGTTAAGGCATGTAGAAATTCTCTGTCCAGTCAATAGCAGCCCACTAGGCTGAGTAGAGCCTTCAGTGGCTGCACATGATGGAACACAGACTACACGATTAACCCAGGAAATGTACTTTAAAGCAAATGAACTAATCTTAAACAACAGAGTGGGCCAGCCAAATAGCTCAGTGGATTAAAGTGTTTACAAGCAGGCTCAGGGGCCAGTTCAATCCCCAGTCCTGCGCTGCTGGCCCTGCCCCCAGAGCACGCTGAGAAGGCAATTGAGACTGGGCCAGGTGACACACATCTGTAATCCCAGCTCTTTGGAAGCTGCAGACAGGCGGATTACTACGAGTCCAGCCTAGTAGTGAGACTGTGAATACCCTGTAGACCATTCCCTAAAATACAAAAAAAAAAAGGGTAACACCACACCAAGCCATAGAGAAATATCTGAGCATATATATATATATAATTTATATATATATTTATTATATATATAAAAATATATATATAATTTTATTTTATTCAAAGTTTCATTTTTAATGAAATATTACAAGACATAAAAAAGGAAAATATAATCACTGCATCACAAGAAAAGAACAAAACAAAAAAAAATTAGTCAATTATATTTGGCCTTTAAAAAGTGCATCTGTTGTATCTATTAGGCAAAAACAATAAATCAGTTATTATGTACCTACACATATGTTTTCAAAGAATGAACGCAAACTGTATCCAGAGCATTAGTGTGTGAGAATAATGTCTCATCAAATATAGGATACTGTTTTTTTTTTTTTGTAGTACATAATGTTTTTATTCCTTTGGGGAGTTGGTACCTGTACACAATACATTTTAATTCATTTAGATTCCAATGTCCTCTCCCTTCCTTCTCTCCCTTCTACCCATTCCTTCACCCTTTCCTTTTTTTTTTTAAATATAGGATACTGTTACTGAGCAGAAATTGTAGAAATAATACTATTTTGGAGCTGGAAAGTATGGTAATGGAAATGAAAAATTCAACGCAGAGCCTCAACATGAGATGAGAGCTGGCACAGGAAGAAACCAGACAACCATGCAAGCGAGTCTATTGAAGTCTTACAGCAGCACAGGCTTGTTCCTTCAGTTCTGGAGATGGAACACAGGGCCTTCTCATCATGCCACATCCCTAGTTCCTTTTTATTTTTCATTTTGCAACAGAGCCTCACTAATGGGCTAATCTGGGCAGGCTCCACTAAAACTTGGTATTCTCCTGCCTCAGTCTCTACCTAGAACACTGGGATCACAGACCTGTGCCATTAAATTTGGCAGTAAAAACAGATTTTTGAAAAAAGAATAAAAATAAAGACCCTCAGAGACAAGAGGAACATCATTAAGTGCTCTCAAGTGCGTAATTGATATCTAGGACAGAAAAGAAAGGGACATAGAATATTTCAAGAAATGGTACCTCATACTTCTCAGATTTGAGGAAGAACAATGCACATAACCAAAAATATTCAGAAAACTCCAGGCAAAAGGACCTTGGAGAGATACACTTATGTGATAGTGGAACTCTCGAAAGACAAAGAAAGATCTTGAGAGTAGCAAGAGAGAAATGACTCATTGCATACAAGAGAGTGATTGTATAAACAGTTTTCTTCTCAGCAGCAACCATGTGAAAAGAAGGCTATGGAGTGACCTATTAAAAGAGTTGAAAGATGAAAATACCAATCAAGGTTTTCTAACCACGCTCTTAATCCCAGCACTTGGGAAGCCGAGGCAGGAGGAAAGCAAGTTTGAATTTTTCCTGTTAAGTTTAGTAGGAGTCTATTTCAAAATAAATAAATATATACATATTTTTCGTATATTTTTTGTATCCCAGCAAAAGAACTGGGATACATAATAAATGATAAGAAAAAATATACCATGCGGGGCTGGGAAGGTATCTCGGGGGTCTAAGTGCCTTCCTGGTAAGCACAAGGACTCCAGTTGTGTGCCCAGTACCACATGACTTGCTGGCCACTGAAACTGTGTGGTGGCACATGCCTGGAGTCCCAGCGCTCAGGAGGCTGAGAGAGGAGGAGGATCATACAAGTCTGAGTTGCATAGAGAGACCCTGTATCAACTAACTAACTAACTAACTAACTAACTAACTAAGTGAAGGAAAAAGTATATCACACCAATAGTAATCAATGAGAACTAAGGTAGCAATAGTTACCATGTTAAATTACATTACTCTGAAACTAAGAAAAAAATTGTTACTAAAAACAAAAAAATGACATCTCATAATAATAAGTCAATCAATGAGGAGGAAAAACAGTTTAAAACAAAGATTCAAAATATATGAAAATAAAGAAAAATGTAATAGAACAAAAGGAAAAAAATAATTTAACAGTGGCTGAAGATTTTAACACCCCAATTTAAATAAGTAGAACAACTAGATATAGGATCAATAACAGTAAGTAGACCTAAAATATGTCTGTTGGACTCTCAATCTAACAAAGAAGAGATTCTCTCCTTAAGTGTACATGAAACATTTTCCAGGACATTCATATAAATAGGCTACAATAGATGGCTCAACAAATTTGAAGGAGTAAACTCTTACAAAGTACATTTGTTCACTGGAGCAGAATAAAATTAGAAATTAATAATAGAAGAAATTTTGGGGAATTCACAAACATGTAAACTTTTCTTACAGTACATTCATAAATTGGTTGAAAGAAGACATCCCAGGGAATTTAGAATGTTATACTTTAAGATGAGTGAAAACCAGTATCATGATTTGTGAGATACAGCCCATATTTTGAGGGAAATGTATAATTGTAAATGCTTGTTATGAAATTAGAAAAAAATTAAATTAATTATTTAAACCTCCACCTTAAGAAAGTACAAACAGAAGGCAAATGAAATGAAAGCATGCAGCCTTCAGGAAATTATAAAACAATGCATTAAAGAAAGATAATAGAATTTAAAAAATGAAAAACATGTTGAGACAGCTAGTAAACCTGGCATACTTTTAGCTAAGTTGACCAAGAAAAAAAAAGACAGAAGACTCAATTAATATATCAGAAATGAAAGAAAAAAATTATCAGTAGCCTTGCAGAAGAAAAAAAGGATATAACAAAGTACTAAGCCTAACAAATTCTATAGGCCAGGTTAAAATGAATCAATTTCTAGTAAGGCCCAAAGTACTAAGGAGAAACATAAAATCTGAACAGACCACGTGAAAAGTAAAGGTGTTTAATTAGGAAATTTAAAACATTTTACAAAGAAAGTTCTTACCTATTTGGTTTTGCTGGAAAGTTCTAATTACTCCTTAATAACTTAATATGCTAGAAAACATGACAGGGGTATGGTCTTAACCTCCAGCAGAAAAGTATGAAAATGAAGTATAAAAACTAAAGCCATATTAATATGCCGAGCCGTAAAATGCTCAAGTCAACAACTTCAGACATTGACAGTTTTATGGAAAACCCACTACTATTATGGACTATTGGACTCTATTGGGATATTTTGCTGAATTTATGCACCTACAGTATTTAAATGACAATGGAATGCCCTTCT
>NDGM010961210.1:0-11559 GCA_002564305.1 Octomys mimax
GCGTAGAGCTCCAGGTTGATCTGGCGGTTGATGGCGGCCTCGGTGTCCTGGTGGTAGTTCTGGTGCACTTGCCAGGGCGAGGCGGTCGTCGCGGCGGTGGTGGGCGAGGCTGGGCTGCAGCGGCGGCGCGGCGGTGGCGGGCGAGGGCCGGCTCCGTTCAAGCATTGTTGAAGCAGGAGGCCGCGGCGACGCTCGGTGGAGAACCAGGGATGAAAGTCTTTAAGGTGCTGCAAATAATAGTTCATAGTAGGTGCTCATTAATATGTTCATTACATCTGCGGAGAAGATAACATAATTATTGTTTATTAAAGAACTTACAGTCTAAGAAAAGACATGTACTAGAATAATATAAAACAAGACATGTACCCCAAGTGACCCACAAAATCCTTAAGCAAGCAAGCAAGCAAAGACATCCTAAAGCAAAATACAGAAATCAAAATTTGACCAATTTGACAATATAGCATTTCAAACTTTTGGGAACACAAAATTCCACATGGGCAAGGACCCGGGTTCAATCTCCAGTATCACATGCCATACCAGCCCCTCCTTGGGCCTGCCTGAGCAGGTCACCAAGGGCAGGCTTGGTGGTGCACGCCCATAATCCCAGCTCCGGGGAGGCACAGACAGGAGGATCGCTGTGAGTCCAAGCTGCATAGTGAGACCCTGTACCAAATACATAAATTAAAACAAACAAAAAAATCCACAGGCTACAAAACAGAGGAAAACATAGTTGGCACACTGTAGTTAGCAACCTGCCCTGGAATATTTGGAAAGGTGGGTGGGATGATCCTGTGAAAAGCAGGTGAGAACCTTGAGAGGAGGACACTGATGACAAGTGAAGGTGTTTGAATTAAATTTGACATAAAACAGTCATGGACATCTTCTAGAATCTGAATTTTTCCTAGGGAAGATAAATCTAGCAGCAGCACGTTGGGTTGGCCGGAGAGTAAAGGCCAGTAAAGACTAGTTAGCACTTGGGCAAGACTGGTAAGCCAAGGGAGTTGCAGCAGGTTGATGAACACACACAGAGAGAGCAGTTAGGAACACCCCTTGTGTCAATAACACACGGTGATGACTGAAGGTTTTTGAAGGTTTTTAGTGCACCTAATTAGAAAAATGGTGATCAGCAAAGTTAAGTCAGATAGGGGTAGGAAAAGGAGGGAAGACAATGGGTTTGTTTCAAAAATTACCTATTAATTTGTTAGTTTTTAAAACTGGAGCAAAAGGAGTGAACAATTGTGTTTTTCTTGTTTGTTTCTTTTTGTTCTGAGTACAAGGGATGGAACCCAGGAGCACTTTGCCACTGACCTGTATCCGTATCCTTTTTTGATTTGGAGAGGCTTTTGCTAAGTTGCTAAGGTGGGACTCAAACTTGCTGTCAGGCTTGAACTTGATCCTCTCGTCTCAGCCTCACGAGTTCTGGGATTACAGGCGTGCACTTCTGGAAACAACTATAGTTTAATGCAGACTTACGCCTCTAACAAAGGGAACCAAGAGATACAGAATTTGGACCCATCCTAATAGAAGCTGAAGCTGAGAACATAGATTAAAATCACGTAAATATATTTCTAGTCATGAGGATTCTGGTAGGAAAGACTTTATTGAAAACGCAGATTCCTAAGCCCTTCTTATAGTTGATGAGAATCTTGGGGTGAAAAACATAGACTGTATGTTTAACAAACTGTCAACATTTTTCACATAATCATTAAAATTGGAAACTGTGCCCTAGCACATGGTATTAGTTAATGTTTGCAAGACAACAGATTTAATGCAGGATATGCAAATTTATAATGTTCACAGAGTAAAATATTTAAAGTTTTGGAGAAAACACCTCACTATAATTCTGATTAAAAATGAAGGAGAGATAAATAATTTTACAAAGAAAAACAGTTAAATGTACAAGAGTGCCAGAGAGCTGTCCCTGCACTAGAGAGCCAAGGAATCCAGCCAAGTAAAGGCCTGGAGCCCAAAGCAATGTTCCATGCAAGGCTGTATCCAGAGACTGAGGAAATCTCTAAGGGAAGGTGAAAGCCAGAGGTGAGGACAGCAACAGTGAACAACAGCTGTCAGAGGAGAATGTGAAGACCACAGCTCAGCTGAGGAGAACAGCCGAAGCTTTTCTGAAAGAGAACAGCAATCAAATCCTTCTCTTCAGTTCTCCTTTTACGTCATTCTGGCAGCCATGCTGACTCAGAGCAGGAGGGCATGGCCACTCAAGTTGACCATTCATTAATTAACTGATACAGACAGGAAGGACGCTGGGGAAAATCCAAAGGGGTTAAAGGTTACAGATAAATCTGGGGGGTGTAAGGGAGAAAAGGCCTAGAAGAATAGGTATTCTGTCTTCCATTTGATGGTGGAAGAAATGAGCAGAGGCTGAGATTTGGACATTAGGAAATACAACCTTCCTGTGTCATCTGTTTGGACTGCTATGACAAAATGTCACAAACCGAATAGCTTATACACAACAGAAATTCATCTGTCACAGTTCTGGAGGCCAGGAAGAGCAAGACCAAGGAGCAGCAGATGCAGGTGTCTGGGTTCTGATGAGGACCCACTTCCCCTGGGTCCTCACACTGTAGTGCGAGGCTCTCCTTTCTATGGGTATCAAAGCCTATAACCTTATAACCTAATCCCTTCCCCACAGTAGCCCACAGCTGTCTGGGAGGGTGCTACAGTTTCAAAACTCAGGGGCCGGGGATATAGCTCAGTGGTACAGTGCCTGCCTGGCAAGCAGATGGTCCTGAGCTTGATTTCCAGAACATCGCCTCACACACACACACACACACACACACACACACACCTTTTCAAAACATGAATTGTGTGGTGAGGTGAAGTAACATTTTTATCATAGCACCAACTAATAGAGAAACTCTTAACCAGAGGGAGGATGATTAAACAGATGTGGGTATATCCAGGGAGACAAGGGCTCTTGGTTTACTGCTTTCTTTTCAGAGTGCCTTGATATAATCATGATCTGATATAATATGATCTCTGATTGTCAGAGATCTATAGCCACCACCATGCTGGATGGCTGACACTCAGTGTGAATGATAAACAGGGTTATGTTGAACTGAGGTGCAGGCTGTCCAGCTGCCCTGGGCACTCCTCAGTATCCTGCTTCTCCTTTTGCAGGCAGTCAGGTCCCTGCACAAACTGCCTTCTGGGTTCTACATGGCCAGAGGGGCTGCGGGGTGGGAAGGTAGCAGACCCGTGTGATCAGCAAGTTGATAAGAGGTTGGGTTCTCCTTGTGAACTAATGTGTGAGGCGATTTTTAAAACATTGACTCACTCCTGAGTGATAAGATAATTTGAAGATATGATTCTAAGGTTCTTTAGTGAATGGTTTAACGGATGCCATAGGAGAAATAACTTACAAGCCCACTGGCTTGTCAACACAGCATGTAGTGCTTGTGTAAGACCATAGTACACATTTTATTTTATTTTTGTGGTACCAGGGATTGAATTCAGGACCCTGCACTTGCCAGGCAGGCCCTTATTCTACTGAGCTATCTCCCGGCCCTATGCATTTTAAAATCTGATACAAAGATTTCAGTGAAAGTCAGTACAAAATTTCCACCTTTTCTGTAGTCAATTCATTGTTTATGTAAACATGGGTTTCACTGGGTGAAAATCCTCCAAGGTGAGGGGAACAGCATCCTTTTAAGAATTCTTTTCTTTTCTTTTTTTAAAAATTTATGTGTTGGGTATAGGGCTCACTATGCAGCTTGGACTTGTAATGATCTTCCTGCTTTTAGCCTCCCCAGCACTCGGATTACAGGTATGTGCCATCATACCTGATCTCGGTGCCTGGTTCCATGCGCCTGGTATGAAGCTGGTGTGGCATGCTGTACTGGGGATCGACCCCAGTGCTTGCTTAAGCAGGTGTTTAGTCTGCTGAGCTATCTCGCTGGCCTTCCTTTCAGGAATTCTAAGGGAAAATGTGTTTCCATGCCTTTGCAAGCTTCCAGATGCAAGCTGTATTCCTTGGCTTGTGGCCTCTTCTTTCATCTCTTCAGGGTATTGCTCCAGTTTCTGCTTTGGTGGTGATGTCATCTTCTCTGTGGCTCTAGTTTGTGTCTATCTTATAATGAACTGTGATCACATAGGGCTCACCTAGATATTTTGGGATAATTTTCCCATTTCCAGGCCCTCAACTTGTTCCACGTTTTGAAAACAATCATTTGCTATATGTGATGGTTAATTTTATGTGTCTACTTGACTTGGCCAGGGGCTGCCCAGGTTAAAGGTTGTTCCTGTGTGTACCTGTGAAGATGTTTCCAAGTGAGATTAGCATTGGAGACTTGGGACTCATTGAAATGGACTGCCCTCCCTGTTGTAGAAGACACCATCAAATATGGTGAAAGTGAACAAAATGAAGTTGGAAAAAAGAAAAATTTATCCCCTTTTTTGTTCTTTCTCCCTAATCACTTGAGCTGGAACATTTCATCATATCCTTCCCTCCAGTGGAATTTCCACCTTTGGCTCCCTGAGTTCTCAGCCTTTAGACTCAAAGTAAATTTTACCACTGGCTTCCCTGGGCCTTCAGCTTGCTGATGGCAGATGGTATAGCTTCCGTCTCCCAAATTACATAAATTGGTGCCTGCTAATAAATCTATCTCTATATCTCTATCTCTATCTCTGTCTCTGTCTCTGTGTCTGTCTCTGTCTCTGTGTCTATCTGGGTCTCTCTCATTATAACTTTGGTTCTGTTTCTCTGGAGAACCTGGATAATGATATTCCAGGAAAAATAACATATTTAGAGGTTTTTGAGATTAAAACACAAGTATCTCTGAGGTGGGAGTCATTACTCAGACTACAACAGTAATGCAGGTAAATTTGAAAATGTAACCTTTTCTGAAAAGGACTTCTGGATCCTGAACCCTCCACTCTTCCTTTCCCATACATGTTAAATGTTAGCCATGTCATGAGACATATGTAGACTGAGTAGAGTACTGGTGTCATTCTGTGCATTAACTATTGATGAACATAATTTTGAGGGATAAGAATAGAAGTGAAAACTATTTGTACCTTTTCTTTCTATGTGTCATTTAATTGTGTAGAGAATCTTCAAGATTATAGTTATCCTGTCTTGCTGATCAGTGAGAGTAATGGTTAATTTTATGATGTAACTTGGCTAGGTTACGGTATCCAGTTATTGTAAAACACACAAACTTAGATGTTGCAGTGAAGGCTTTTTTGAAACAATGTGACTAATGTTTAAGTCAGCACAAGGTGAGTGATGCAGACTACCATACATAATGGTAATGGCCTACTCCGATGAGTTGAAGGCTTTAAGAAAAAAGAGTGAGATGCCCTCAAAGCAAGGAATGCTCCTTCCAATTGAAGACTGCAGAATTCCAGCCTTCCCTGTCAGGTTCAGACTTTCCAAATTTACAACCATTTGAACCAATTTCTTTTCTTTCTTTTTCTTTTTCTTTTTTTTGTTATAGGGTCTCAGTAGGCAGCTCAGACTTGTAGTGATCCTCTTGTTTTCAGCCTCCCCAGCGCTGTGATTTCAGGCCGTGTGCCACCACACCTGGACTCAGTGGCCGGCTCAGTGTGCCTGGGGGCTGGGCTGGCTTGGCATGTGGCACCAAGGATCAAACCACAGTCCCTGAGCTTGCCTAAGCAGGCATTTAGTCAGCTGGGCTATCTTGCCGGCCCCAAGCTAATTTCTTAAAATACTCATCTTCTCTGTCTCAATGCCTCATAGTCATATATCCACACAGCGTTTTGCCACCATTTATTTGAAGAATCTTGAGTAATACAATGAATTAGAGAAACATTTCAATCTAATTTGAGCATTTCAATCATAGTTTCATATTATTTTAATATTAATAAATTAGAACGACAAAGTAGAATAAAATCTGGATTGCCTTATTCTTGCTGTACAGGGGTCTACCTTTTTTCAAGTAGACATAGGATACAGATTTAACTGCAACTGTTGCTCAAAATATCCTATGTTTTGAGATTGGATGAGAGCAAAGAAGTTTTCTAATTTTTTTCTCCCTTAATAATCTTACTGACTTATAAAGTGTTGTAAAATTATTCTATATCAATGTTATAAATATCATATTTCCTTTCATACAATTTCTTTATAATGATTAGTTAATTAAAACTCTAAAAAGACCTGGCATTAAGAAAAGGAAAATCATGGCTCACTAACTTCTGGAATTGAATTAGGTGTTCATAGTGACATCACGTTGTTTCAAGGAAGAAAGCAAGAAGAATGACATTTGAAATCACGGGAGGGGCTTGAGCAGGTATGATATAATTGCTTGGTTTGGAGTTTTGCCAAAAGACAAGTGCTAATGATTTTTACCATAAAAAGTGCCAAGGATGCTTTTTAATGAAAACCATGATTATGAATTTCTAGGTGTCTATCTTATCAGAAAGTGATAGGCTATCAAAAAAGAAACCACTTATATTTCAGCATTTGTTAAATATTGACTCATAAGTGGTTTTCTGGATCCTTGCAACTGGTGGAAATATGGGCAGGAATGTTCCCTATCCTTTTAACACCAGAGACTTAGTGGCTTAAACCACAGAAATTTATCGCTTACAGCTCTGAAGGCTGCAAAGTACTAGATCAAGGTGCAGGCTTATAATTGGTTTCCTGTTGAGAGCCCTTGGGGGCAGGTGGGCCCCTCCTTGCTGTAACTTCCCATGGTGGGAAAATACCAGCAATCTTGTGTCTCTTCTCATAAGTACACTCATCCCATTCACATCAGCCCACTCTTATAACTGAATAACCTCCCAAAGGACTCATCTACAAATGCCATCATGCCAGGGAACAGGAAATCAACATATAAATTTGCAGGGTGGGAACAGATTAAAAATTACACCTATGGTAACTAGGTTCCCCTGTACTTAGTGGCATAATACAATAAAGACTGATCTTCTGTTCAGAGTTCTGCAGGTCCATGACATTATGGTTTAGCTAGGCTCTGAGTTCTGAGCTACAGATTGAACTCAGTTTGACATTTGTCTTCCTACTCCGGGGCTTATCAGGACCAATGGCTACTAGGTTCTTCCATGTGTATTCTTCCATGTGGCCCAGGAGGAAGGGACAGCAACTGTCTGAAGCATGTTTTTCTCATGACAGGTTACTGGGAAGTGATAGGCAATACAAATTCATGTCTCTGCTCTGTTATCTCAACATTCTGCAAGCCCATATACATCCTGTAGCAAACTTCAATATCAAGACTAAGGGAAGTTAGCTTACAGGGAAGAGAAGATAGAATTTTCTGAATAGTCAGCTAAACACCCTACCCGTGTAAACTTGAATACATTAATCTCACTCTCTTTCAATGTTTTTCTGTCTTACAGAGATGATAATAATAATGACTACCTTAAAGTTATTGGGAAAAATATACAGCCTATAAAGAAAACAGCATATTTCCTAGAGTACAAAGAACATTTGATCAATGCCAGGTCTTCTTATGAATTTCCTTTACTTGCATATAGAGGAGTGAGAAAATGGGGCAAATAAGATGATGAAAACTAGGGACCAAATTAAGGACTTACATCAAAAACAGTAAGATTAATTTAATTCTAAATTCATAAAAATGATAAGAGAGGTGGTTCATGTTTGTGTATGTGGTCACTTCATAATTATAGTCTCCCATGTTATTATTAGGTAAACCTTTGCTCCTACTCTTACGCTATGGGTGAGAACAGTATGTACATCATGCTATATAAGAAAATGGAAAAAAAAAAAAAAGAAGATGGGCAAAGCATAGCCAAGAATCAACATCTTGCCTAGTAAGCAATTTGACAACCATGATAAAACCATATACATGAAGAAAAACACAGAATATGGGAAACATCAGTAACTAGAACAAAATTGTGGACAGTACTATGATGATTCAAGTTAGCAGTCATTTCTAAAATACATCTATGGTGTGCAGAAATGTATTTTAAATGATTTAATCTTCCAGACTGAATAATGTTTCCTTGTGAAGTTTTAGAGGAAGAGCAAAGACATTCAGCTTCCTATAGGAACAGAAGCCCCTGGCCCACAGCCGAGCCGATCATCCCTCAGAGGCACTGTGGTGGTGACAGATCACAGCAGACTCACTTTCTGCTTTGGTGGATTTGATTGTTCCATGTGGAGATGGCTTTCGCCTTGACATCCAATCTCGTCATTTTCCAGTGTTACTTCTTTCCATCTGATGCAAACTATTTAAACCCTAAGAATTCCATAGTTCTATTGAGCTAAAAAATTGTCTCTTCAGTGGCATTTATCTGCTGAACTTTGATTTCCATAAATGGAACATAGTGGTATTTGCTTATCTCTAATCTAAGACCAACTCCTTCCATAAATATGCCAGATGACCTCTGGCTATTTTTAACAACAGTAACAATGACAGCAAGGGATGGGCAGTATTTCTATCATTTTCCATGCATATTTCCACAGACACAGTCACAGATGGTCTGCTTAGTAGGCGAGAGGAGGCCTTGGCCAGTGATGCCCAGCTTCCTTTTTGCTTCTGAGCTCTTTTCTTCTTTATTCCCAAGTGATATCCACCCAGTGCGGCAGTAGAGAATAGAGCTGCCCTCTGTCAGAGTGAGCTTTAGTTGAGTGTCTGTGGTTTAGGTTTTCATTCCTCTATATAATCCACCTTAGTCTGTTTAGGCTGCAACAACACAATTCCATAGACTGGATAGGTTACAAAAATAGAGGTTTATTTCTCACCATTCTGCAGCCTGTCCTCTGGTGTCAGGGTTCCAGCACAGCTGAGTTCTGGTGAGGGTCCTAGTTTGGAGTATAGACTGCTAAGTTATTGTGTCCTCACACAGTGCAGAGGAACAGAGGTGTTCATGGTCTTTTGCAAGGGCACAATCCTGTTAATAATCTAATCACCCCTCCAATTCCCCAGCTGCTTATGCTATCACACTGAGGTGAGGGTTTTGACATAAAAATCTGAAAGACACAACACTCAGTCTGTAGCATCTCTCTAGTTTGTATTCCTTAAAGACAGAGGAAGCAAAGGTTGCTTTATACCAAGTTTTCTCTGAGTTAGGGATTTTGCTCTGATATTCCTAATTTCCCTGATCTGCCAGTTTGCATGAGTAACATAACATCCCTTGAGGGTTCTTTAAAGTCTGGACCAGAGCAGTATTATTATTATTATTATTATTATTATTATTATTATTTTTAGGGAAGGGTCTATAGGGTGTTTAAGGTCTCACTACTAGATTGGACTTGTAGTGATCTGTCTATTTACAGCCTCCCAAGAGCTGGGATTATAGGTGCGCACCATCACGCCCAGTCTTAATTGCCATCTCAGCGCACCCCAGTGGCATGCTAGGCCCGGGGATCGAATCCCGGCTCCTTTGCCTGCTTGCAGGCATTTTAATCTGCTGAGCTATTTGGCTGGCCCAGAAATATCTTTCCCTAGTTAGCTTCTTATATGCCTTCTCTCTGGACTTCCTATTAGCTCCACATTACTGTAAAAGGGTAAAGAACAGAGGTGTATGCAGATCTGAGTCAAAGCAAACCAAGGAGAAGAAGAGAGGACTTGAAGAATTCTCTTTCCACCTCCCTGAAGTGCAAGCTTTTGTTTATTCATTCATTTAACCAGTGTCTTTTATGTTCCCCACGTGCAAGGCATGACTTATGGCACTATTGATTCCAAGGTCAGTGGGAGTCTTTCTCTGTCCTTTGGAAGCTCAAAATCTAATATAAACTAATGAACAAGTCATCCCACTTCAGAGTGCAAATAATGGAGGGGAATACATTGCAGGTCCAGAGGGATCTGGAAGATTAGCTTTGGATCCCATGATTTCTAAATAAGATCTGGATATCAAATTGGTGATATGATGGGTTTAGTTCAGAAAAAGTCCAGGCAGGAGAAACAGCATGTACAAACCCAGTTGATTTTTGTCACCATGCTGTGTGGTCTGTCCTGCATGTTCCTTAAAAGACTGGAGAAAAATAGAGATGGCCACAATGTGACCAATAGATTCTATGTCTGGGACACATATATAAACATGTTTTCTAGGAGGTAGAGTGTCCCTCATTATTTTTGCAGATTCATCTTTTACTCATACTGAAAATAATTTTCAGTGGACTGTTTGGCACCCAAATTTCCTTATCTTGAGAAATACAGTGGTGCCTTGCTTCACAAGTGCTTCTGTTGGCAAACAATTTGGCTCACAAAGAGAAGCATTCAGCAAAATTTTGCTTTCTTTCCTGAAATATGCACTGGGTGACCAACACAACAATCATGGCCATCTTCCCCATGTGAACACAAACGAGGCCATCTCCCCCAGAATCATAGAATAAATTAAGTTCGTGAACTCAGGTACCATTTATGCTGACACACAGTTTAGCATAATATACTTAAAAGTCATAAAATAGACCATAATAATTGCAGCCTGGACCTCACCTTTCAGTTGACATCCCTGGTGTCTTAGGCCTTCGTCAGGCATCAGAAAAAGAGGTTGGCACACTCCTCTGGTTGGTGCCAGAGGTTGCCCTGCCCTGTTCCTACCTTCATCTTCAACACTCCTGGTGCTCTCAGGCGCCACTGCTACCCCCAGCTCACACCACACCTTGTAACTGGCTCCTTAGAGAAACTCAGTACGGAGGTTAGAAATGTAGTCAGTAGTACCTCAACCACATCAAGGACATTGGAGTTCTTCCTTGGATTCCTATCCACCATTGACACTACTGTTTCTTTTGGGAATGTGCATTCTAGTTTGTAGCAAACCTTTCTCAAATTCAAAGTGCTTGTATTACTCAGGGGTAGTGATGCACACCTGCAATCTCAGCACTCAGGAGGCTGAAGCAAAAGGATCACAAGATGTTCAAGGTCAGCTTGGGCTATATAGTGAGTTCCAGGCCAACTTGGACTGCATAGCAAGACCTGTCTCCAAAACAAAAACAACAGAAAACTGCTTACATGAACCTTCCTCACAAGTCGGACATAAATAAATAAGGATAATGATAAGATCTGATTACAACTGAGTGATTCTGTGCAAGGTATCATTCTAAGGGTTTTGTGAATATTAATTCATTTCATCACTATAAAAACATTATGAGGGTATATATACTAACAACCCTTTATTATAAAAGTGATAAATGCAGATTAAATAACTTCCCTAAGGTAAAAGGTGTGGCTAGAATTAGAACCCAGGCAGTCTGGTTCCAGAGGAGTTTATAACTGTAAACAGCACAGCTGAGCAGTCTGTTTAGCAAAACCATTATAGGTGATTTGAAACAATAGTGGAGTGAGTGAGACGACCCAGGGCCTGGCGGGATCCTGAACAAACCCAGAGCGCAGGCCCAGCAAGTGAGTGAGACAACCCAGGCGGGATCCTGAACAGACCCAGAGCGCAGGCCAGGCGAGTGAGTGAGATGATCTGGGGCCTGGCAGGATCCTGAACAGACCCAGAGCACAGGCGCGGAGAGTGAGTGAGACGACCTGGGGCCGCGGGTGTCTGTATAGTCCCAGAGCGCAGGCCCAGCGAGAGAGTGACAGGACTCGCCCCCGGGATCCTGAATAGACCCAGAGCGCAGGCCCAGCAAGGAACCCTTCAGCAGAACTC
>NDGM010961220.1:0-19346 GCA_002564305.1 Octomys mimax
GAATTCAGCAAAACAATCCAACACAGTCTAGCAGTCCACAATAGTAGTAGGTTATCCACAGAAGTTGTTGACTAGAGCCTTTCACAGCTCAGCATTGTTGATCCTCTCTCATGCACCAACATAACCTTAACTAGTTCCTCAACCTCACCAGGAAAGGGCTATCTCTACCTGTTTCCACAGAACAAGCTGAGGCTCTTAAGGTAAGGTGAAATGTCCAGGGTGATACTGCCAGCATCTGATGGAGAAAGAGCAGGAATTTGAACCAGCAGGGTCCCCAACTATATCCTGCTATACTTAATAATAGTAAATAATGACAATAGCAGTGGCTCCTAATAAGTCACTCTGGAGCCCTATGATGGATGTTTTAAGTGTGTCCACTTATTAGGACTTCCCTTCAACACGGGTCCCAGCACTCCCATTTTCCAAGTGAAGTTGAAAGAGATTCCAGCACTTATGCAAGGCACACATCAAGGTCAGCGGCAGAGCCAGGGTAAATGTCACACCAGAATGACTTCTCACCCAGTGTTTTTTCTCTCTTCCTCTGCCCACTCCCTAACACCACTTTGTACCGGTCAGCACATATTGATCAGTGTATGTCCGTCCAGGTTGAAGTGGTTCCTTCCTTTTCTCTTTACCTTGTCCATGGCTGGGTTTGGATGCCATGATCCTCATGGGCCACTGCCTGCACAGAATCTTGCATGCCTGAATTGTGGTATCTGTCTGGCATTTATCATCTGACAGTTCAGTGAGTGTCTGACTGTGGTCAGAACCAAGAAATGCTGGTGTTGTAAGGTTAAGAGTACTGCCCAGGGTCATACAGCTGGACAGCCATCCTCTGCCTCTTCTGGTAAAACCTGGAGTGTCCAGAAAGACCAAGGAGGCTTTGCCACATGCTATCTTAAAATGCAGTGCTGGACACAGTAGGGGGAGGTCTCAGTGCCCCTTAGGACCAGGTACCAGCAACAAGACTAAAGTCATGAATTCAGTGCTTGCTCTGTCTGCTGAACCAAGGTCTTTCTGATCACTAGCTTTTAGATTGTGCCTATCCACTTATTTTGAGATCTATACAATAGAATTGTAGTACCAGCCCACATGTACGTGATAACTAATGTACAGTGTCCATCGGGGTCAAAAAGGAAATGGGCTCAAAGTGAGCAATGAAGGAAAATTTAATAAGCATGTGAGAAAGATTGAATGAAACCAGCAGGGCAGGGTGTTGGCCCTGAGTCTGGCAGTGGTACAGAGCTAGCTCTATATAGTTCTAGGTCTGGACAAGAGGCAAGAGGCTTTGTAAGGGGAGGGCTGTCAGACAGGCTATGAAGCCCTTTCATATAGAAACAAGGGGAACCCATCCTGACCCGGGATGGAAGGACCTAGGACATTGACCTCAACCTCCTACTGGGCTCTATACTTCTGCTCCCACTTGTGATTGGCTAAATGTACCTCAAAGCAGGAGGCTAGTGGGAGCCCATGGTGCTGTTCCTACAGTCAGCCTTTCACAGCACAGCACAGAGTGGAAAGAGAAGGGGGGAAAAATAAAGACACAGCCTCTCCAGTGCCTGCTTGCTCAGTTGTTGCCATGGGTCAGAAAGTGACGGAATCACATTAATTGTGAGTATGGTGTATGCTACAGCAAAGTTAAATTCTTGGGGTCTCCATGGAGACACCATACACACACACACACACACACACACACACACACACACACACACACCTTCTCATTCTCTTTCCTGGTGCTCACTCCTTCCTCTTGGTCTGCACCTCAGCCAGTATCTCTCCTGGTTCTCCGAACAGCTAACTGCTCATGCTAGAATCATTTTTCCTCAAGTAGATCTTAGTGATTCATTAAAATGACTCCATGTAGGTAATGAGCTGGATGGGGCCAGTCCCGTCTGGGGCTCCGTAGGCTGTGGCCTGAGCTATCCCACTGCTGGGTTTGTTTGCACACCTGAAAATGTATTGGCCACTTGAATCTGTTATAAATTGCCAGGCTAGAAATAAATATGGTATCTGGGTCCACAGTAAGTAACAGATGCAGGAGTGCAGAGTGAGATGAATGCATTTTGGATGCAAACCTCTCTCCCATTGCTCACAGACAGATGGAGGCAGGCCCAGTGCTGGTTTCAGTTGATCTGCATGCTGTGTAGGTGGGACTTAAATGAACTCAAAGTTCCTTTAAGGTTAGGAAGTTTTCTGTACTAGCTCTTGGCAAATCCCCTGAGAAGCCCAATTGAGCAGCACATTTCCTTTTATCTCCTCTGCTAAGGAGTCTCGTGGTTTGAATGTTTCTTCTTTGGGGACTGTGTGGGTTTTTTGGAGACCAGGGAGAGTCTCTTTACTCAATACAGTATGGGGACAGGCATACAGTATGCATGCATTCACTATGTTTTTGTCATAGCCGATGGGCCAGGCCAACTTCTTGGTACTGGGGACACAGCTATGAGCAAGCTGGAAACAATTCTGCTCTGGCGGAGCTCCCATTCAGCTGGGGAAGACAGATGACAAGCATGTAAATAAAGAATAGTGTGCTGTCTGGTGGTGAGTGCTCTCAAGAAAAGTGAGCTGGTGGATGTGGAAAGCTGACAGCATGATCACCGAAGGGCTGTTGCGGGCAGTGACTGACAATGAAACAGAAGGCCGGAGGAAGCGAGCAAGCAAACCACTCCATTATCCAGGGACATGCATGGCAGGCATGGGGAATGACCAGTGAGAACGCCGCTGGACAGAATCAAGACTGCTGATCCTCAAGAGCAATGAGCAAGTGAGAAAGGAGGACAGTGGTAGGAAGACTAATCGCACTGCTGATGGATGAAATGGGAATTACAGGCAATTGAGGGGCCCAAGAAGGGCTTAGTTAAGAAGCTGATTAGGCCACCACCTCCTTAGAGAATACTCTTCTGGCCTCAGCACCTGAGTCAGTCCCCATGTGTGCTCCACAGAACTAACATCTTCCCCTTGGAAGATCTTCTCCCATTTTGTTGATGTCTGCAAGTTGCCCCAAACAAGAGTCGTCCGATGTGCTTTTGTATTTCTAGTTAATGCATGTAATAGTAGGTGCTTCATTAATACCTGTTGATTCAATGTTAAATGATTGAGTAAATATGTGAAAAACAAAATTGTGAACCTAACCCATTTGACCCCACACTAAAATATGAGTGTTTGGCTCAAAATTTCATCCTGTTGACTTTTAGGCATGTATTAACCTTTTGAACCAATTTCTCCAGGGTCTTTGTGTGTTTTCACTCATGCTCTAAGGAAGTATCCCGACCTCACCTCAAAAACATGTATATATGTGTATTTCTCCAACTCATCTTCGATAAAAACTGTACCCCACTCTGGGTGGCATGGCCCATGACCCGAGTGCAGAAAAGTACACAAAAAAGTCTCATTACAGTAGATACTGTAGTGTTTGTTTGGCATATACGCTGCCCTACGAAGGAGTTACCTCTGTATCACAAAGGAGCTTATGGTGAAGAGCAGCATAGCAAGGGTGGAATACAAGGTACCTAGGAGTGTGGGAGGGGATGCAGAAGGACAAGTAGAAGCGAGGCTAGAGAGGAGGTTGCAGATGTTTAGCTCCAAGGCCAGATATGCGGGCTTCACCATGAAGCAATGGGGAACCACTACAGGAAATAACATTCAGATGTGCAATGGGAAGTGCACTGGGGCAAGAACCAGATGGTCTGTGCGAGCTAGACTGGGGGGGCATAAGGCCAGTAGGAGGTTGATTCTGTGGCCAGGGAGGCCACGCTGAGAATGCCTGATAGTATGGGTGGTAGACTTGAGAAACCATATTGTGCTGGGATCTAGGATTTTTCTCTTCCCAGACCTACTACAGAAAACCCCTGAGTCTAATTCTTTTGGTCAACCTGCACAGCCCTGTCCATCTTGATTTAGAGGAACAGATGAGTCTTTTTACCCCTCATGCCTCAAAGAAGGACTCAGTTATTACACTAGTAAAAGGAAGGGCTTGCCATTCCAGCATCCCCTACAAGTCTAATGGGCACTTTTAGTCATGCCAGCCTCACACTGAATGTTCTCCAATAAATAACAAGTACAATAGCAAAGGCAGATCTGTTAAATCATGGACTAGTAAAAAATAAATAAATAAATAAATAAATCATGGACTAGTGTCTGGTCTATAGTAGTCATAGGTTAACTGTCATTTCATCTGAATGACAATACTATGATTTAAATATACCTAACCCCAATTTATAGGGGGAAAAACCTGAAGCACACAAAGGCTAAGTAACTTATCCTAACTGTACAGCCTAGGAGGAGCAGAGCCAGTATTCATACCCAGATAACTGAGTTGGCTCACAGTAAAACTCTACCATGCTATACTGCCTGGCTGCTTTGTTATAGCTTGCTTATTTGGCTTTTGCTTTATGTATCACGCTGTGCTAGGTTCTGTGTGAATTTTTTTTTTAACTTAGGAGGCAGTGTTTGTCAACTAAAAGGGCTTACTAAGCAGATGAGACCATTCAGGCAAATAATTTCGGTGGAGTTACTGATGGCTGTGATGTTAATCTCATAGTTTGGGTCATGACATTGGCCTTGAGTTGGTGCTGACGGTCAACTCCAGAGTATGACTAGCAATTGGAAAGTACACAGTAAATATTCATTGAACAGGTGGAAAATTAAGATGGAGAAATGTATAAAGGATTAATAAACTAGTCTTTGAATTAGAAACATATCTAGATCTTTAGAGATCCACCTCTATTGCACCAAAAGACACCAATTCTGGCATATCTCCTAAAGAAGGAGGACTTGTGACAGCTCATCTACCGTGCTATGGTTTGTGTCTAGATGTCCCCCCAAAGCCTCAGTCATGGGGAGCGGGCTTTTCAGAGGTGGCTGAATCTAGAGTTTGTGATTGATTCATGGTCTAATGTTGGTGGGTAACCTGCATATAATACAAAGGACAGAAAGAGGATTTTCTCCCTCACTCTCTCTTATTGCTTTTGCTGTCTTCTACCACTGTGAACTGTTGCCCTTCTGCCATGTGCCACCCTGCCTTGGTGCCAGCTGATTATGAACTAAAACCACTGCAAACTGTGAGCTAAATAAACCTTTTTCCTTCCAACTCAGGTGTCAGTGTTTTGTCTCAGCAATGAGAAAAGTAACTAAGATATAACCTCATAGGACAGAGAAGTTATTTAGCAATGTTCAAGACCAAAGCTCCAAGTTCTACTCCATAGGAAATACTCCCTCTCTGTAACAAGAAAGGGAACTTGACATGTATGCCATATCCACGTAGTAAAACAGAGTCACTCTCAACCTCTTTCCTGATGATTAGGATTATGGAGCACTAGGGCAAGCCTACACCAGAGTCCAGAAAGCTCATGAGAGCACTCTGAAACATACAGGAAAATCAGCAGCTGCTCTTTGAATCTGCAGTCAGCTTATGGGTCTCCAGCTTCATACTTCCACAAGGTCCTTTCTGCACTCAGAACTTTAATTACAAGCCTGAGCATGTTGGCAGGGAGAAGCAATGTGGCATCTTTCCCAATTTTCATTTTCTAATTGTTACAAATGCAAAGAGTCAACAATGGAATTGTTTTCTTCTGTTTTCTCCTCTAGGTTCCCCACAGGGTCTTGTACACTGTTGTGCATAGAATCATGATTCAGGAAAAACATTTTGGTAGTTGATGTGCTCCATAAGCTTGAAAACTCTTCTTGCCCATGTTTTTGGGTGCATAGACTAAAATGATGCCTACCTAGATTCTGATTCCAGTACCTCTGGCTCCAGGGAGACTCTGTGCAGATACCTCACAGGGAACTATAATAGCAACTAACAGTTAGTGACTTGCTAAGTGCTTTATGTACATCATTGTACTTGACCTTTGTCATTTCTCTTGGAATAGCTATGACAATTCCTTTTGGCCCATGAGCAAACCAACCTGGGGGAAAATATTTACTAATCTTGTATTGTTGACAAGCTTTGATTGGAAACGCTCACTGTGCTTTCCTCCTGTTATCCAGGGGTACCATCGACCACGACACTACATTGCAACCCAAGGTAAGTGCTCTGCCAATCTGCTGTTTCCAAGGGACTTCAAGGGCTCCTGGGAAGAGGGACTTCTGGGAAATTATGCAAAGTTTGTTGTCACCTCCACTTCCTGTCATCCAACACCCCCTTTCCAGTAATGGACCAAGGTCTTTCTCTAGAGGAGAGGAATTAGCTTCCACTGACAGGGAAACCAGAGAAAGACAGGGTTGGAAAGGCTCCAGAGCTTCCTGAGAAGGAAAATGTTGACAAGTTCAGCTGTAGGAATCATTACTAGGAAATGATCGGGAGGTAGAGAACCAAGTTGAATATATCAAAAGGGCCATTGTTCAGCAGGTTCTACCAGACAGAGCTGGATCTGAGAGTGCCTTACTTCCTGGGATAGCAAGCTGCCCTAGGAAGCAACACAGCAATATGTTATCAGAAGGCTTAAAGTTGGCTACACTTTTCAGATCCTTCTAGAAAGAAAGCCCACAACTAGATAGATAGATAAGAGAGACAGACAGACAGACATATATAAAAACATTCATCAGTGTTGTCTATAGTAAGAAATAGGTGAGATATCTTAAATGCAGATTAGTTAAATAATTGTACCACATGTTGTAGAAAATTCTGCAGCTATGAAAAAATGTTATGCTTATTAAGAATTTTAACATCAAAAATGTTTATAATAAATATGATGCTTATTACAGTAAATATATATATGTGTATATATACACTTAAACACAGAAAATAATATCCAAACTTTTATATTAAATACATGTATTCCTTTTGTACTTTGGAAAATGATGAAGACCCAGGACATTGAAAAATTACATTCCAAACATTTTTTTGAACTGTCAGGTGCAGAGCAGGCCAAAAACTCAGCAGATTAAAGCAACTGCCTAGGCAGACGCAGTGGCAAGGATTCGATTCCCAGCCTGCCATGCTGGCCCTGCCCATGGAGTGTGCTGAGACATCGATTGTGGCTGGGTGTGGTGGTGCGCACCTATAATCCCAGCACTTGGGAGGCTGAACACAGGAGAATCACTACAAGTCTGATCTACCTAGTGAGACCCTGTAATCCCTGTACTAAAATTAAAAAAAAAAAAAAAAGTCAGATCCTATTCTTACTCCTTTTGTTGCTTGCTTTTACTTTGCTTTTGTTTTCCACCCCTTCTTTCTTGTTCAGGCCCCAGTCAAGCTCAAAATCAGGGCCTCCCATTTTTGCTACCAACAGCTGTACCCTTTGCCACACCAGTTTCCTTCCTGCCTTTCGTTGAGATCCTCAGTCTTTGAAAACTGCCTTTGGTGCAGCCCCACATATAGTCCAGACAGGGTAATGGGTGAGGGGAAAGTGGGGATGGGGCACTGAGCAGGGTGAGAACAGCAGAAGCAAAGGGCACTGCAGACCATGTTTCCTTCTATATTGCCCGGCCTGGCCCCATCAGGTTCACACACTTCCGGCCCTCACCTCTGCTGCTGGGTGTTCTGGTGAGGACTCCATGGCCTCACTCTTGCTCACCTGTGGGGAGTCTTCACTGAACAGCCGAGAGGGGCAGGCCTCTTGGCTGCTACCCTACCCTCACACTCTCTAACACCTTCTCTGTTGGCAGGTCCAATGCAAGAGACAGTAAAGGACTTTTGGAGAATGATCTGGCAGGAGAACTCAGCCAGCATTGTCATGGTCACAAACCTCGTGGAAGTAGGCAGGGTAAGCCTCTCCTGTTGTCCCTTGGTAGACAGTGCCAGAGGTCTGCTACAGCTACTCTGTACCCTGCACTGTGCTCAGTGCCTCCTGTTCCACACAGGGACCTCCAGAAGCCTCGGGGAAGATAGCATCCCTCCTGTTTCACATTCGAGCAATTTCCTTTCCTTCAAGTCCTACATCCTTCCCTCCTTCACTCTCTGTCGATAATGTCATCTCATATATTTTGAGGAAATTAAAGCCATCAGATGTGAATACTCTCATCCTTACATCCAAAAGCTCCAATCCTACTTGTACACACAATCATCTTCTTGTTCTTTCCCTCTTTTGTCGGGCTCAAGCATAAGAACTGGCTGTATTTGTTGACCCCAAATGGTTGAATAGCAGCTGTTTCCTATGGCTCTGCTCAGTACCACAGAAGCCAAGACTCTGCCCTTCCAGAGACCAGCCTAGTGCCTTAAGCCTAATTCTGCTCAATAATTTTCTCATTTCCCCCCATCTCACTTGAAAACTAAGTCTCTTTCTCATTGCTAGATTTTCCCCCTCAGCATGCAGACATGCTCAGTACCTTCCACTTTGAAAAGACAGGCACAAAAAAAAAAAAAATCTATCTCCACTTTCCTGTTGAACTTTACTGGCTCAGATTAAGGCTCTGTTTCTTCGCTGTGTTCTCTTCTGCCCACTCTGATGCAGCTACTCTGTCCACCCCACCAGAAGTGGTATTCATCAATATCACTCACATCCTTCATGTTAGTAAATCAAGTGGCCACTTCTCTCTTACCATACCACCTCTCCACGGCATCTGACCCTTTGCTACCTGCTCTTTCTCCCCTGGCCCCTAGCCCTTGTTATTCTTCAGGGCTCAGGCCTCAATCTCCCTCTCTGCTCTAGTTGTCTTTTTCTTCTAGGCCATCCTTAACTAGGCTTAGAAAAAGCACCTCCATTTCCAGTTTGCTTTTGACTCCTCTGTTAACTGTGGCATGTTGATGGATGAGCTCCTAAGTTTAAGGGGAGGTGTACAAACACCAGCATTCAAAGGGCCTTTGCATATCATATGAATTAACTGAAGAGTGGGCAGGTAAGTTCATCTTAGAAAGAAGCAAATGAAATGTCCTGGTCATAGTTGTGGGAAAAGGGAATCCAGGCTGTCATGATTCAGTCAAAGGGTATGGATGTCTCGTGTCCTAATGGGGATTTAGGGCCAAGTGAGATTTTATCCATAAGCTCACCATTATCTAGTCCATTTCTCAGTGTTATAGCTGAGGACCATCCTTAAAGGGTGGAATAATGACTCTGAAGTCACTCAGACTAGTCCTGAGTGTGAAATCTGAGTCTTGGCTTTCAATCTAGTACGCGTGATCCTTATGCTCAGGTTGTTCCCAGGAAATCAGGCCCAGCTTCAAGTGACTGTGGGCAAAAAGGCTGTCCAAGAATTTGAGAATTCAAAGGCTTAAAAATTCAGCCTGACCTACAATATGTCCTGCATTAGAAACAGATTCCTTTCATGGAAAACACTCAGAATCCAGTTGGATTTGGGGAGGACAACAGTCTCTTAGTAGAACTCTTGCTAGTGTCCATGTATTTTCCAGACATTTAACGTATGTTAACTTTGTCTCACAGCAATTGTACAAGGCAAAGTTTCTGGTTGTTATTCAGATGGCCTGGGTTTGCCTCCTGGCTCCACCTCTCACCAGTTGTGGACTTTGGGAAACATGGTTCCCTACGTTTTAGATCCTCATCTGTAAAATGGGAATAATAGCACTATCTAAGATTATGATGATAAGTAATTAAAACAGTACATGTAAATTATTCACAGGACACTTAGTAAGCCATATTAGGGTGAAGCTATCTATTATTACTGACGGAAAGCTAACTCTCAGAGAGATTTCAGCACTTTCTGAAAGATGCTGAGTTTTACAACTATGCAATAAATGCATTTCCCTCCAGAGCCTGTTGCATTATACCAGCGTTTCCCTAAGTGGGTTCCACGGGATGCTAGTCAGCAGGATGCTTAGTGAGAAGAGGGTTCCATGGTTAAATACGTTTGGGAAATGCTGTGTCCTCTGCCCCTTTTGAAGAATCCTGAAGCACATTAGCGTTAGCACATTGGAGGAGCCAAGTAGTCTTGTAGTGAGGCAGCCTGTTTAACTTTGTTTAATCAGCATTTCCCAAACTCATTTGACCACAAAACCTTTCTTTGTTTGTTTTTTGTTTCTTGTTTTTTTTGTTTTTTTTTTACCTAACACTTATTAGCACCCAGCGGAACACACTGTGGGAAATGCCACGCTAGGCCGTGCAGCGTCCCCCGGAATGGTAATAATGCTTTTGTTCTTTTAAGGGGAAACCATGATCTCTTTTTCCTTCGCGCAATGTGACCTGTAGAGTCCCATGTGGAATGCTTGTTCGTGGCATCTGTACCCACTTCCAGGGCAGAGAACAGGTTTAGAGTCTTCCCTTTGAGCCCAGTACTTTCATTCTTTCCCCAGCCAAGAGCCTTTCTCCTTCCAGTTCCCAACTACCACCTCTTAATAATGACCCTCTCCTGACCATTTCTGCTTCCATCCCCTAGCTGTTTCCTGCCTTGTATTCTTGTCTTTGCTCAGCTCACTGCACTAGCCTGCTCCAGCCTGATATAGCAGATAGAGGACTCAGCCAAAAGTAGAAAACTGGCCACATGACCTTGGACAAGGCACTGAACCTCCAAATGAGTATTACTTTCATCTGCAAAATTGGAATAATACCCACCTATCTTACCTCGTTTTGTTGATCACTTTGGGTAACAATGCATTGGAAAAGGACAAAGAGCTTTGCAACAGAAGATACCATTGTTATTTCTAATGACCTCAATGCCTCTAGGAGTGAGGTTGGCCCTGTGCAGTTTGCCAGTCCCCGGCCATCTGAGTTCCCCATGGACTGAAATGTCACTGAAGTTGTCCCTTGGGTATACTTGAATGAGAAAACCAGATGAGGTGGCTGCTCACATTCGGCCACCCTCTCATACATCTTTGTCTCTGTCCTTCCTTGTTTCTCATTGGGTCACAGGTGAAGTGTGTGCGATACTGGCCAGATGATACAGAAGTCTATGGAGACATTAAAGTCACCCTGATTGAAACAGAGCCCCTAGCAGAATATGTCATTCGTACCTTCACAGTCCAGAAGGTAAGCTACTCTTGGCTGTGGGCAGCCTGTCCAGCAGACTGAGCAGCCATTCAGATAATAGAGAGACCAAGGATCTGATCTGTGCTCAGCCTCATGCTTAGTGTCAGAGCAGATTAGCTATTAGGTCAGATTTGAATAATTACTATGAAAGGCCTAGAGAAAGGGACAAGTGACATCCAACACACAACTGAAAGGAATAAAGACATTGCACAATAAAAGTCACAGCATAACACACAAAGGGAAAGCAAAGACCCATAGGAAGATGGAGTAGTTAGAAAGGGCCTGGGAGAAGGCACTGAGCTGAGAAAGAAGGGTGAGGATGTGCCAGGCAAGTGAAGGATGGAAGGGTTGCTATTGTTGGCAGATGCCAAGAAGCATGCCATGTATGGAGGAGGACAAAATTCAACATATGCTAAACCTTTGGTTCTCAGGAGTCATTTGGTCCTTTAGAGGATACTTGTCAAAATCTAGAGATAGTGTTTTGGTCATCACAATTTGGGAGGAGGTAGGTTTTACTGGCATCTAGTGGCTGGAGGCCAGGGGTGTGGACAAATAACCTACAATACAGAGCAAAGCATATATCCCATGACAAAGAATTATCCAGCCCAAAGCATCAGGGGTGTCAAGAATAAGACCTGCCAGGTGTGGTGACACATGCCTCTAATCTCAGCACTGAGAAAGATGAGGCAAACGGATCACCACAAGTTGAAGGCCAGCCTGCCCTAAACAGTAAGTTCAAGTCCAATCTGAACTAAATAGCGAGGCACTGCCTCAAAAAGAAAAACAAGAAAAGAATGGGATACCAAATAATGATTGCCTTTATAATTAGACTAGTATATAATCATTGCTATTGCATTATATCATGCAGATGTTCCTTGATTTATGCAGGGGTTATGCCCTGACTCCTTGTCATTTGAAAATGACATTTAACATGCCCAACCTACACAACGTTAGAGATTAGCAACATGGTCTTGTGTGAGCATTATTGTGGAGTATTTGTTATTCACCTTTCTAATGGTATGACTCAGTGGGACTTACAGATTGCTATATCAAAGAGTATTATACCACACACTACATTAGTGAAGAGATCAGAATTCACAATTCAAGCAAGATTCTTACGGAACTTGTATTCCTTTTGCATCACAGTTAAAGTCAAAAACAAATCATAAAGTAAACCATATCAGTGGTGTCTGTTTTTTAAGGCCACCTAAGTTTACTGAGCACTTACTACATCCAGGGCTTTTCTAAGAGCTTTTCATAGATTCATTTATTTAATTCTGTTAACCATACCCTGAGGTAGGTAGTACTTTATCTATATTTTATAGATAAAGAAAATGAGACACAGACTTGAAGTAGGGGGTCCAGATTTGCAGGTTTGAGGCAGTAGAACCAGGATTCATAGTCTGCCCCTGAAGTCCATTGCCCAATCTGCTACATGATAGTTGTCATTTTTTAAAGTCAGCAACTTCAGTGGACCCCATGGCCACAGGTTTGAGGACACAAAAGGAACTAGGAATCCAGCCCAGTTCCTTAAATGCTTTGGGAGATGTGCTCTTGAGATTTGGATGAGAGCTCATGAGGACCAAAGCAGCTGCCATTCAAACTGGACCATAAAATGCACCCAGTGACATTCTTGCTGCCACAATATGGGCTCAGGCTGTACTGGTTGTTCCCATCACCTCTCTCTTCCCCTCAAATGTGGATGCTCTTAAAGTCTATTGACTCCACTGGAAAAGTCAGGAAGCACACACCCTGCCCCAACTAAGAGGAGACACATAATAGGTGCTTGGATGTTGTCTTGGGCCAAGTTCCTTCCAAGGGGAACCTGAGACAAGGATCAGATGCAACTGGAGTTGCCAAAGGAGTTCTTCTAGGAGAAATTCATAAGAGAACAAGGCAAACAAGAGAGAAAGGTGTCAGGTAGAGCAAAGATAGAGTCTCCAGAAAATATAGCCTGGGCCAGAGCCACAGGGGACTTCCAAAGAGTGAACCACATCACAAAGGACAGGACACCAGACTTTTGTACTCCTACACTAATCAGTCTGCCAACTATAGCTGATGGGGGATTTCTGGAGTGAACCAGCCCTTGCCAGATAAGGCCACATCTCCAGAAAGGGGGGAACCTGTGAGGTACTAGCCACCAGCACTCCCTGCGTCTGATGCTCAAGCCCATAAGGAAGACGTAGGTGCAGAGCCAATCCCATCCATCACATCTGTGGTTATTTCTGGGAACCGATTTGGGGTGGAAGACAGTGGCCCCTCTTGAGATCTAAGCCCTGAGCATGCAACCCTGGTAGACTTGCAGGAAAAGCATGCTGAAGCATTAGGATCATGTCTTGGTGTCTTTTTGTTTCTCATTTAAACAGGTACAAGGGGAGAGATCTTTGTTTCTCTTTTAAATAATCATAAGGGGAGTTAATTTCCATAGGGAGGTGACCGATCTGAAAGACCCCAAAGCATTCTGGTATTAAGTCAGCTTTACGGTCTCTTCATGCTAATGGGCAGGCATTTGGGGCTTTAACTCAAAATCAGTCCCCAAGTTGGGGACCAGAAATCATAACCTGGAAGTGATTTCTTTCCTGAAGGTCGCATTAGGAAGAAGAGCCTTTGATCCGTCATCACAGGATAAGTCTGGAGGGTACAAGCCAGGGCTTCTGGGTGCATCTGACTCAGAGCGTGAGGTTCTGTGAGCTTCAGCTCACCCATTGCTCTTAGCCACAGCCTCTGTTCTCAGTCCCCTAATCAGACTCTGCCTCTCATCTAACTCAATCTGGGTTTCCTGGAAGCAGACCAGGAGGTAGCAGTGATCTGGATGCACAGATCCCATGTGAATGGAGAGCTCAAAGGACAAGGGGAGTGACAGAAACAGGACAGGGTGAAGAAAGGAGAAAGGAACCTGGCCATGGCATGGTCTCAGCAGGTTCTGCTGCCATCTGACCCCACTGGGCCCCTAGAGCCTAAACTGCTTTGTACATTTGGTCCAATCTGGAAACAAAGTGGTCTTTTGCACCTGGTGAGGAAAGCTAGCCATCTGGCTTATCCAGAGCAGTCTTGGTCTTAGCACTGAAAGTCCATATCTTGGGAAGGTCCTGGGCAAATGACAAAAACAGTCAACCACCCAGCACGCCTGAGGGACAGCTGTGCTCTCCTCCCCATGGGGGCACTGTTCTCTGAAGAAAAGGACTTTGAGCTGTCATCAGCCAAGACACATGGGAGATGAATGTGCTCCATCAGTCCAGGGATGGAGACCTGAGTGAGTACACAAGCCTGGAACATCAATCCAAGCCTATCCTCCAGGTAGCAGCCAGCAGATTCCTCCTAAACTACAAGTTTGATTATGAGTTCACCTTCTATGCAGCCACCTGTGTGGCCTCCCTGAGGATTGTAAGTGCCTTTGAGATGCAATCAAAGCTCGGACTTGGATTCCACCAGGGCCTGGGGAACACAACACTCCATCCTCCCACATGGCCAATGCTGTCTTCCATGGTCCCCTCACACCACCCTGGGCTCTTTGTAGTTCTCTGCACACAACATGCTAAGTCCTATTCCCTTGTCCTCACCCACACTGGTCTTCTGCTTTGGTCCCCTCCAGGTCCTCAACAGAGCAGTACCCATACTTCAGTGTCACAATGATGAAGCCTGCAGACTATGGGATCAGACAGCTAGGGTGAAATTGTCAGCTTATGACTTATTGGGTTGTGATTTACACAGGTTTCCAAGCCTTGCTAGCCTCAGTTTCTTCATCCACGACAGAGGGATAACAATATGAGATTGACATGAGGGTTAAATGAATTAATACATTGAAGTGTTCAGCAGAGTGACTGGTATATAGTCAATGCTTAATAGATGTTAACTAATTTCATTATTGATTTATTTCAAGATTCAAGTCAAGCGTCACCTCCCGCAGGAAGCTGTGCCTGATTTCTCCTCTCTTCCCGGATCGCATTAGCTGAACTCTCTCCTTTATGTACTCCACTACAGTTCTCCACAAAGTCATCTTCCTCCCTAGCAGTGCCATGAGCTGTTCCAGAGAAAGAGCTACGGCTTTTATTTCCTCCTTCCTAGTGCCTAGCACAAGTCCTAGCATAGATAATCTTTAGTGAATAGCTTTTACCTGAAGGAATGAAAAATCAGACTGAACCTACTGAATAAAAGAACCTTCAAAGAGAGTCCTCTGAAAAAACAATATGTCACTCTCTTTGGAACTCAGAATATGAGTTGACACACAAAAGCCTATGAGTACTCCTGCAATAAAGCAGTTGGTTTCACTTTAACTTGTTGCCCATTGTCCAAATGTTCCTGACCACAGAGTCACTGTGTCATGACCCTGCCAAGGCCTGTCCTCCCTGGCAGCAGGGAGGCAGGCGCCTCAGTGCATAGCTGCAGCTGCCCATGTGCTGAGCTGGGTACATGAAGGCAGCAGCTAGAAGAATAGAGGCCCATTCTTTCCTCAGAAAGGCTACCATGAGATCCGGGAACTCCGCCTCTTCCATTTCACCAGCTGGCCTGACCATGGCGTCCCCTGCTATGCCACTGGCCTCCTAGGCTTCGTCCGTCAGGTCAAGTTCCTCAATCCCCCTGAAGCTGGGCCTATAGTGGTGCACTGCAGGTGAGTCAAAGCCCAGCTCTAACCAAGTGTGTTGTGCAACTTAGTAAGGATGACATTCTCTTGTCCAGTGACTGTGATACCCAATTCTAGTGCTTAATCCTTTCTGAGAGCCCAGCCCCAACATCTAGCATCAAGTAGCTTTAGTAGAAGTAGCTGTCATTGGTGTTATGTTACCAGGCAATGCACCCAGGGTACTGGTAGTACTTGTTTCATCTGTCATAGGTGCATGCCCACATTATTTCACTTGTCACCTAACCTTGAGAAGCAGTTGCTTTATCATTCCTATTTTACAGATGAGGAAACCAAAATATGAAACAGTAGACACAGGTGTTGAATGGCAGAGCCAAGATATTTAACATAGTCTTCTCCAGCCTCTCACCCATAGCTCCTTAACATGGCAGTAGGATGCCTTCTCTTCAGTTCTCTCAATTGCTGGTCCATAGCATCCTTAACAAAGAGTATAGCGAAGTATGAGATTTTCCTTGATTGTAGATAGGAGATATTTTCATCTTTAACCTTCAGTCACATTGAGAATGAGTGACACATCTTTCAGTTCACTAAATGATGATGAAGTATTCTGTCAAGGACGTGAAGAACTGGAGGAGGGTGAATTTTCAGACCTAAAGACCAAAGAAGGCAACTTGTGTTGCCCTCCTTCCCGGGGGCTCTCTTTTCGAGTGTAGCTTTGGGTCCAGCCCATCTTTGCAGACCCTGCATGCTCAGGTGGTCTCACCTTTGCCCTGGCAATGTCCACATAAGTCGAGGGACCAGGAAGACTCAGAAAACTGTAGATGTCTCAAATCCAGCTCTACTCTCACCCGGCATCTATGCATCTTCTCTAAAATAGTAGATATACAGATCCATTTCACAGATAAAGCAGCTCAGGATTTGGCAGGACCCTCCAGCGTCTGTCAGCATTGTGCAAAAATTATTTGCTTTATAACCCATCACAAACCAAGGGATTAGTCCATGAGTGCTCAACCTCTATGAACCAAACAGTAGCCTGTACTGTAAGAGTAGGGGGAAATGTGAATATTTGTAGCAAACATACAACAGCAAATATGTACCAGGCTCTCCACTGTGTGCAACACTGGCTGCATTCATGTCTCTCCATAGAAATTCACCTTAATGCATCATAGTAGAGTAGCACCCACTCCTGGGGCTAAGAAGACTAAATGAATTGGTCAATGTACATTAAATGCCTAGCAGAAGTCCTGACATACACTAAGCACTTACAATATCACTCTTCTCTGCTTCTGAGTAATACCTCCATTCCACCAATGGTGAGTCCTCAAGGACAGGAACCATGTCTTCCTAATCCGCATAGCCCCACTCTTAATCCCAGAATCTAGTGTACTGTAGATGCTCAATAAGTATTTGTTGACTGTAAGTAGCAAATATTTATTGAGAAATCATTGTGCAGCTAGGCAAAGGGTTTAGCAGTTTGAATGCCTTATGCTTTTTAAACAAAATCTCATGCCATTTACATATGTTATACTATTAATGCTATGAGGTAGAATTATTTTTATTATCATTAGCATCATTTTACAAATGAGAGTAATGAAATGCAGAGAGATTAGGTCATTTACTGCAGGCCACTCAGATAGTAAGTAATAGAATCAGAATGTGATCCCAGGGGTCTCTTGGGATAAAATATCATGTTTCATTACTATGTGATACTCAGATAAACATAGTCCAACCTTTACAAAGCTCCTGGCAAAGAGGTGCATTTTCTCTCTAAGAAGACAGACTAATGGGCACTGGGCAACTCATTCACTGATTGTGCATCCAAAATTCAGAACCAAGGCAGGCTGCTTCTCTGCTTAAAATATGTTGAAAATATGACCTAGAACAAGAGGTGAATATCTCTTTGTACTCCCTCCAGGACGCCAAAGTCTGGAGAGAGGAGTCCTTTTTGAGGGAGTCTGAATTGTAGAAGAGGGGATGTATTTTGAGGCAAGTCTAGGTCAGACTTCAATCAATGTACACTGTGATCTTTGGTCATGGGAAGACCATTCCTACCAGTTTACTTTCCAGATCATTGTGTGTTATGGTCCTCATTGGCCTATAGTTCTTGGATTTATCAGCTAATATTGCTTTTCCATCTTACCCCCATCTCTCTTCCTCTTTACGTTTGCTTTGATCTTTCACATTAGATAAAGACATTTATTTACATAGGGAAAACAAGATATGAAACACAGCCAAAACAGGCCTCTTTGACAGTATGCTTGGGCTTCCCTTCCAAAACTGTGCTCTTAAGGCAAACATCTTGTGTGTCTCTGGGTCCACATCATCATGTTAGAACCCAGCACTCACTCAGGAAGAATTGCCCATGCGCTATAGAGTCTCAGTGAGTTCTTCTGTTATTTTGTTCTTGGTCTGAAGTTCTCCTAACAAAACAATCAAAGATCAAAAATTGAACACGTGTCAGGAAATGCATGCCTGACAAGGGTCCAGGGTTATCATCACCTGCTCCAGTCGAATGACTGAGTCTATTGGTTCATGGTCTTGAGGAAGAAGGTGCAGATGATGTCACATACAGGGCATTGGACTATTTTCCTCTCCGCCTTTAGGGAAGCTCAGAGGTCTCCTGTTTCTACCTGTTTACTCTCTCACTCATTTCCTGTGTGTTATATCTCTGTCCCTATTTGTTGTTTTCATTCAGCAGCGCATTTACTAAAAAGAAAACAAGGGAAGGAAAAAGGAAAGACACGTATGTTAGGCAACTCCAGAGTACCAGGCACTGTGATAAAATATTTCACTCTATACAAGTGGTTTATCTTCATCCACCAACTGAGGAGACTATATGCCCACCTACTGTGCAAGCTTGCATTATATGTATTACTTTAAAAGGAAGTGTATCTGCACTTATTCTGGAATCAGACTTCCTGGATGAAATTCCCTGTTCTGCCACTTGCCAGCTGTGTAATCTCAGGTAAAGGAAGTCCTGTGTGCCTCAGATTTCTCAGCTGTGAAATGGAGTACAAAACTTGTGATCAAACTCAGAGGGAAGTTTATAGATGACATTCGTGAAGTGCTAAGAATATGCTGACAATCAACAAGCATTAAGTACATGTTGCTAACGGAGTACAGCAGGAAGAACCCGTCCTGATAAGATACCCCCCAAGGCAAGCAATACTCCTTAACTTTACAAAGGAGGAAGCTGAGGCTCCAAGTTTGGTCACTTGATCAGGCCTCTCCCAGAGTGCTGAGATTCTAGTGGTTTTGCCTAATATTGGCAGCATATTGCCTCTTAGCATGACCCTCAGGATGGGGCCAGCTGGTAAAACTAGTCCCCTTCCAGGATGCTAGCACAGATTATCCTGTTTCTTCCAGTGCTGGAGCTGGGAGGACTGGCTGCTTCATCGCCATTGATACCATGCTTGACATGGCTGAGAACGAAGGGGTGGTGGACATCTTCAACTGCGTACGTGAGCTGCGGGCACAGAGGGTCAATTTGGTGCAGACAGAGGTGAGTCAGGGGAAACTAACCCAGCCAGCTACCTGCAGCCCATCAGGGACCAAGGAAAAGCACTGCAGGACAGAGACCCCTAGGTGGTGGCATCCTACAGAGAAGGACCTAGGAGTGGGAGACACCTGGTTGTTCAGTGAGAGATGTGAATGACCATGTGGCTTGCTATGGTGAGACCCCTGTAGAGGCTGGGAAACCTCAGCCAGTCCTGAAGATATTTCTACACATGAAGAATGGTGGTGCGTTCCCCACTGCCAAAGGCATTCAAGCCCAAATGAATGGCAGCTGTCAGGGATTCTTTGATTAGTATGCCAGCCTTAGGTGAAGAAGTGAGAGGGAAGAAACGGGCTGGTATTCATTGAATGCCTACTATGTCCTAAGTATGAATACAGTCACTGAAAAAAAAAAA
>NDGM010961228.1:0-10440 GCA_002564305.1 Octomys mimax
ATTTATTTATTTATTTATTTATTTATTTATTTATTTTTGTGGAACCGGGGATTGAACTCAGACCTTTGCGGTTGCCAAGGAAGCGCTTATTCCACTGAGCCATCTCCCTGGCCCCCCTTTACAGTTTTTATAAAAACATAAATCACTAATTCAAGAAGGGAACATCAGGAATACATCCTAGGTATTTGAAGAAATCACAAAACAAGATAAACAGGAGGTGACATATTATGTTTAGACCTCAGACAATAAAATTTAGAGTGAAGCACAGTTCACTTGTTTTCAGGCATTGGACCTACTAATTTTTAAAAGAAAGTTTATTGACATTTTATGGTTTTTTTGGTGGAAAATCTTCTGATTGCCTTAACCTTGTTGATTGGTGCATCTGACTCACTTGATATTTTTCCAAATAATATTCAAATTTTTAAATATATAGACTCAAGATGAAAAATTCAAATCTTCTATTTCATTCTGGAATTGATGAAAGTGTGGATAATGCCTTTACATCACACTGCACAATAACTTTAACATGAGTTGTTTATTTACTGCATTAAACCTCAGTAGGAGTCATAATTGCATCATCTCCAACTTTCATAGAGTGATTAAATAACAGCCCTATGGGAATTTTGAAAACACAATTAAAAGCAAATAAGAAATATATACTTAAATGTTCTACAGACATTTGCAGAATTACATTTGGAGATTAGTAAACAGGAAAAAACAGATGATAAAATAAAACCAATTTTGAAAGTAGACTTATTTGAGGACTTCAGATTCAGAAATGATGGGGCAGTGGATTGGGAGTTAGGTTAGTTGTTTAAAGCACCTGCTTGGGCAAACTCAGTCAGGCTCAGTGGACCGTGGTTCCAGCTCCAGATCCACATGCTGCACCAGACTGGCCCTTACAGCAGCCTGAGCCAGTTAGGGGGCAAATCATAAAGCATAAGTATTACTATATGATAGAATGTTCTGTAATTAAACATCTCTATTATTTGTTTTATCAAAATGAAGAAGGAATTAAATTCCTATGTGTAAGTGCCTCTCCTTTGTCTTCTCTTGAATGTTACAATTTCAGAGAGGTCAAGATCTAGTCCTCACAAAAGTCTTCCACCAATTAACTCTTTCCTTGATTATTCTTTGATGCTTTATTCTTTAATGCAAGAGATACTAAATTACTTTATCCATCAATTATGGCACTAGTGTCTGAATCTGTATAAGTATTATGCAATTTTAAAAATTCTTAAATTCATTTTTAAATGATGCATATAAACATAAAAGATTTATATATTCATAAGGCACCATATGTTTTAATAATTTCCTAAAGTTTTAATATCTGAGTGAGAATGACTCATATAAAATCAATTTTCTTAGATTCTTAGAATTACAGGAAAGTAAATATAATGAAACTATGTTAGATTGAAAGCATGACATTCTGATTTAGAATAGGTAGAAAATTGCACTTAACATTATTGTAATCCACAGGGTTACTTGTGTCAGCCCAGTACAAATTGAAGTTGACCAGTAATTTTGGAGCTTCAGATGGAATGATGATTACATAGACTTGGTTGGTACCAGATGTCTAGATATTCAAAGGAAAAATGATAATGAGATGATGCTTAGCACATGTACATCAAAGCCATGTTAAGTGTACATTTATAAAGCTGTCTCCCACTAGGTAGCCAAAAGCTGTGGGAAAACGTGTTAGCAGCAAAGTGAAGCAATTTTATGTAGGTTATGGTAAATCCACATTTTAGCAATTGTTCTTGACTATTACAGTAAACCATAATAGTAGTTTCTAAATGCAGTCATTTACTTGTCTAAATGGCAAAGCCCTCCAAACAAGTGTGGAATGACCCAAAGCTGCCTTGGGTGCTCGTTTTCGGAGTTCCACTTTCATACCAATTATAACATTGAACTGAATCTGTTGACAAGTTAAGAATGATGATGGCTTTGGGGAATGTCACATTTGTTTTGCAGTTAGAGAATCACTGGATTTTCACTGCCTCACAGGGTTTTAGTGAACCAGAATAAAAACCATAAGACCTGAGAAAGACAGCCAAAATCACTATAATAAAAACACAGTAAATATTTTCATATATATTGTGATGTAGAAAACTCTAATATGTTTTCATATTAAGTTGACAATGAAAAACTGATAACAGTGTGTTCTCTTTTAAAACTATTTAAAAATACAGGTCCCATGTTTAAAATATAAGCTTAATGTGAATTTAGCTGTGTATATAATTTATATTTCCTTTCATCAAAGCTACCTAATGAATGTTTTACCCTACTTCAGATATAATTCAAGCAATTGTTGAAATGGTTAAATAATTCTTCAATAAATAGTCCCAGGAAGTTTATGATAAGCAGGACACTGATATATTCTGTGACAGTTACACATATCTTTTAAATGTGCACCATACTTTAAAGTAAACTATTTCTTTATTGAATTAACCAAAATTACCTTGTCTTTCTGCAATTATGCTGATTTGTGGATGGGCTGTGCTACGAGAGCGCGGTGACTTTTGAATATGCATTTTTTTCTCTTGGTAATTCATTTATACATTCAGTAAAAATCATTTAAATATATTCAGCATCAGCTGGATTTGCTTTAGAAAAGAGATTATTGATTTGTGTTGCATTTTGATTTGGGATATTATTTCCAAGACCAGTGATTTGCTAGAAAGATTCAGTATACAGGTATTACCACAACTGGGATTTATTACAAAAGAAACAAAGCAAAGTTAGAAGGAAACCTGGCAAAGGTCTCCAGGAGTTGTCTTCCAATCCACAGGATGCACTTAATTTCTCTAACAACTGCTTGGGTCAACCTGAGTAACGTGTTATGAGCCGGGGAGCTCATGTTTGCTTAGGAGTCGGGGAATTTTATTGAGGATCAGTCACACAGGAACATGCTGCTTGGAGTATATCAAAATTCTAGACTGCCAGAAGTGAGCAGGTGTTTATCATAACTCTGTAGTTTAGACAACTTAGGTACAGTGAGCCACTTTGATCGTCTAAAGCTTCCATGCTACTGCAGAGTTCTGTTTACCAGCAGACTTCTCTAACACTAGCCAGGGGCCAACTTGGACGCAGCTTTTCTAAAGAAAACAATCTCAGGCCGGCTATGTTAATATTTTTCTGCTCATATATAAACCAAATAAATGTGAAGGCATAAATGAGAGAGAGCAAGAAAGAATGCAAAAACAGCATAAAAACGAAACAATATTTTGAAGGGGAATCTGTAACAAATAATTGAAGTTGAAGTATATATGTCCTAAAATATTATCCAATTTTATGCTTACCAATATCACTTGCGAATCTCATTAGAATGTATGTTCATATTGAATTAATGTGGCATAGAGACAGGGACTATTTCTAATGAGTTGTAAGATGTGACGATGTGAATGCTGATACATAACATCCTGTTATGCTTTGAACAGGAGAGTTCTGGAGGACACTAAAAGATAAATTCATAACACCTTCCAATTTATAAAGGTATTTATTTAAGTTGCTGTTAAACATGAAAGTATTTAAATTAAGCTTAGTATGCAAAGCATTGTAAGAATAATTTAGAAGGGACCATTACAGAACTTTAATCAATAAATATGCTTAGAAAGAAAAGGTGTTTTTCTTACAATAAATATTGATCTCTGAATGAAAATAGTTTAATATATTCATGATGTGAAAAATCTCATTATTAGTGGGTCCCTATTTTCATAGACCTTTTCAGTTTTTTGACTGATAACAGCCAGTGGAATTGATAGCAAGGTGTCTAAGAAGGGACATAGATATAGGATCTGATGGAGGAAAACAAGGATGTAGGGATTTGTGCACAGAGAAATTACTTCAGTCAGAATTGTCCGTGGTATTTGGACCGTGGAGGCCTCAAAAGATGAATACATTTTCTTAGTGACAGGTGTAATGGGAAATGACAATGAGATCTTTTCTTAGAGAATTCATATACAGAGAGGATGTAGTTGAGAAAAGTCCAAGAATGTAGATTGATTGGTTTCATATTGTACAACTTTGCTGGGCAGAGTAGATGCAAGCATTAATGACAAATATAATGGGTTCTTCCTCCTCCTACATCTTCCTGTAAAGAAAAAACCCTCCAAATATTTTCTTAAACACTTAAAAATTGTGATTATTTTTTTTTTTGAGACAAGGTCTCACTCTGCAATCTAGTCTAGCCTTGGACCCACTGTTTAGCCCAGGTGGTCCTCCTGCTTCTGCCTCATAAGTGCTGGTTTTACAGACATATGCCACATACCTGGTCTTGATAAGGCCCCTAATAAATATCCTACTTGATCTGGATATATATCTCTCCAATAGACACACTAGTCTACATAGTCTTGAGTCTGTCAACTATATAATCACATTAGGGCTTTTGTATCTGTTGTCTATTGTTTTTAATCAGTCTCTTCTTTAGAAATGCTTAGTAGTTCTTTCCTCATAGTTATCATTTATCTTTTTGCCTGTGAGATTATCTCTGATCCTATTTTTTCTATACTCTTCTGCAATTGCTTCTTTACTTCAGTTACTATCATTTCAGAGATTTCAGTTGTGTGGCTTCCAACTTCTTCTATGCTGATGTCTCCTGGGTTTGTTCTGGGTGGACTCAGGGCCTGAGATTGTCTTTTACACCTTCTTTTTTGTCATTTTCTATTTCAGAAAGAACTCTTTATTTTGATTTCTGTGATACCTTGTTGTGAAAATTTGATAGTGGTAGCTATATCACTGGAGTCAGGCTCTCTGTGAGGAGTCTGCTTTTTAGGTATGTGTCCTGTCTCAGAGATTCTTGATTTGTGTGTGTTGCAAGATTTTGCCTCCTCTATTGATTGAGAGTGAGATATTGGTTTCCATTTGGCATCTCCTCTGTCTTTCAATGTGTAGCTTTAATGAAGGTATTACCCAAGCACCTCCTGATATTAATACCCAAGGGAAAACATGTGGTTAAGACAGATATGTTTTCCTATTTCTGTAGTACAATTAGCAATGTTAATAACAGTTAGTGAAATTAAGAATTGACAAACTTTTGTAGTTAGTAGGTTTGTACTTTATACAATAAGAGCAAACATCATAGCTGTAAAGCAAAACAGATCTTAAACTGGAATTTGTATTTAAATTAGTTCCCCCTGAGTTCTGTTTGGGTACCATCCCTTTATACACATTGAGTCTTCCAGGCAGACTAGCTCACCACAGTTACCTGCTGCCACCTGTGTGTCACAAGAATGCTACAGTAGCTCTGGACCTCAGTCTGGCCTTGGCTGGCACCAACAGTATGGGATGGGCCAGCCATAGCCGATGGCTTCAGGTCCTGTGACTCCCTCCCAGTAGGCCTACCAAGGTGGAATCAGGGCTTTTGTATCTGGTATTAATTTTTCCTGGACAGCCTTTCATTAGATTTTTTTTCTGTTCACTTTGTGTCTGTTTCATTTTATTTGCCTTAGGTATTACACGTTCAAAGAAGTTTTTTTGTATAACGTAATCTAAATCAGAAACTTTGTACCGCGCTTTATACTTTCATTGTACGTCTTTAATTTTTATTTATAGTATCTGTCATAATTTGGACTTATTTTTATACTTACTTATGCACTTTTGTTTTTGATTGTAACTACTAGTGGATGTTAAGGTCACTAAACTATCTCTAGATACTATCATGGTGAATGAGACAAAATAGACATTCATTGAACACTAGCCTAATAAGCATGATTATTACTCATTGAAAGCTGCCTTATGTCAGAGCCAATTTTTATGTGATAACACTGATAAAATGGATGTCATTAAAGATCTGGTTTCCAACAAGAGTTAAAACAATTTTTGATGTCCAGTAGGTGTTTAATTCATGTTAGATAAAAAATGTATATTCTTTTTAAAAAAAATTTTATGTATTTGGTACAGGGTGTCAATATGGAGCTTGGACTCATAGTGATCCTCCTGTTTCAGCCTCCCCAGCACTGGGATTACAGGAGTGCACCACTACTGGGGGAAGGCTTGGTGAGCGGGAGGTGGGGCTGACACAGCATATAGGATAGGAGAGTAAACCTGGGTCCTTGCGCTTGCCTAGGCAGACACTTAGATCACTGAGCTACCAATGCAGCCCAACATATTCTAAATTTAAAGCACTGAATTTTTCATTTCCATGTTATAGATAATTTTACTCCATAAAATGAGACTCTTGGAAATGATTAACATTAATGATACTTGTATCTCTTATAGGGTATTTAGTTTAGGGATTAGTTACTCTGTAGTCACCTTCATTAAGGATTCATAATATACAATAATGTTGGTCTCAGTTGAAGGAATTATACAAAATTCAAACACCAGGTAGCTTACACATAGCAGAAATTTATTTCTCTATTTGCCTTAGACAGGTGGTCTAATGGGAGGAGTATGAGAGAGTTCTCTGGGGTGCTAATATAAATCACACATGCTTAAGTAAACAAGGGTGGACTTACCCTTTGGCACAGGAAGGTAGCAAGCATGAAAACTATTTATGGACTGACAGTATTGTAGTATATGTGGCCCAAAAATTTCTATCTTAGAGAAAAGAAATTTGTGGGACAGAGCTATAATTTTTTTCTTCTCCTACCCAATCCCCTTTTCCCACCTTCAGGAGTAATAATATAAGTGATCGTTCTGGTTTTATAGAAATATATATAAATTTTATGCTAATAGTTATGTTATTAAGAATCTAAACGTTTGCTAAGCAATTTTCTATTTGGAAATAAAACCTAATACAGGAGAGAGAGACAATGATGGATGTGAGTAGAGTATTCAAAATAAGAGAGAATTATCTTTATTTCATTACTTTCAATAGCATTCTTTTTACCTCAGGGATTTCCAGATAAGGGTAACTACAAGGGACGACTGTTCCATTCAAAGGCTCTGTATGAAAATGTACTAATCAGATATACATTGCCCAGGTTTTAGTCAGTTTTTCTCTCCTTCAGTTATCATAGTGCTATTTAAGCTAATCTTGGTTTGTTTATCTTCACATTTTTTTCTACTCAGTGGGATACAAAAAAAAAAGTTTCAGAACCTAGAATGGAATCCCTAATTGTAAGTAAAAAACCCAGAGAATTGTCATTTCTAATTAGAAACAAAAATACATGACATTTTTCTTTCCACATCTAAGGGGATTTTGGACCAACTATTACTTTTTAAAGTTTATTCTTTCTTCTTATTTTAAAGAGAATTAAATAAAAATACACACAGGGCCAGTGAGATAGCTCAGTGGACTAAGTGCCTGCTTAGGCAAGCACAGGGACTGGGTTCCCACCCTAACACCATAGACTGAACCAGCCCTGCACCCGGGTGTATTGAGCTGGCCACTGAGTCCGGGCGTGGTCTCGCATGCCTGTAGTCCCAGAGCTGAGGAGGCTGAAAACGGAAGGATTCCTACGAGTCTGCGCTATGTAGTGAGACCCTGTACCAAATACATAAAATAAATAAATAAATATAATAAAAACCTAAAACAAAGACAACGTAGCAAAAAACAATAAAAATGATATAGAATCGCAAGCAAAATGATAGGAAATTAACAATGTTTTTTATATTACATGTAGTTATCTTGAAAGCAGTTGCTTAGATTACCAGATACAGGCATGCAAGACTGATCAAACAAGTAAGCTCTTTCTGTTCCTTTCAATAAACCAATAGAAATTAGTAGTATAATTATCTTAGCTAAAGATATCTATATCTATCTATCTATGCCTCAAACTATCACATCTTTATAAATAAAATGAAGATGATTATTAATGGAGATTAATATTTGCATATACCTTGCCTTATCAAATTTTCTTGCTTTTACTCACACATGCCTCCTTACTTCTATACAATGGTACTTCCTTGGAATTATTCACATACTATATTATTTCGTTTATTTCCTTTTTTCTAATGACTACGTAAATGTTTGTCTCAAGTTCTGTTGTTTTGAACAGCTTTTAATCACTATTACAAAAGTACTTAGGTCAGTTAACATTTAAAAGCAAAAGGGTTTACTCAGTCCAAAGTTTTGGCATGGAAAGCAAGTAACATATCATCAACTCTGGCAGGATCCCCATGGCAGAAGGCAGAGCACATGAAGGAGGAAAGATTACACCTTCATTCAGGAATTAGACAGAGCTAATTCCTAGGTACGGTAGCTTAGCACTTCTGTACTAATCTTTTCAAGACCACTAACAAGGGTCCTATGAGAAAAAAATGCAATCTTTTTTGACAGTACACCACCAATGTCCCAAAGCACTGTTAACTGACTGTGGATCAACACACAACTTTAGAGACAGCATAACCGTACCCGAACTCTAACACACCCCTTTTGAAGAGTGTTTGCCTCTACAGTTGAGTATTCCTTTCGATAATAATACCAAAGTATTTTTCTTTCCATTAAATATATTTGTGTTTTATAACTGAGAGCAATATCAACATTTTGCTTTCATTGATGACTTTAGATTTGGTGGTCAATTTTCTTACACATAAGGGACTTAAATTTTGTAGCTCAGCTTTGGACAGGAATTTAAAACAGTCTACCTATTTTTTAAGAAACAAAACAACCAATTTTTCACTTTTCATTTCCTTAGTCATAAGAATTAATGTCCCTGCCTTTATGTTTATAAAACATTCCTTATAATTAAATAACACTTGTATTAAAGATGAAAATAATAATTTCCTCTCCCTCAAGTGGAATGCGACCTCTTGGCAGAGCCAAGTAGGATAAGGGGAACAGAAACCATATCTTGTTCCCTTTGCAACCTCGACAATTAGCATGTTGCACAGGGTCATTCAATAAGTAAATGTTTGTTGAACACATGAACTGGTAGAGTTTCAACCTATCTTCTTGAAGAACACATTTATAGCCAACTCACATATCATTGGCTTGCTATGTTCTCTTGAGTACCGCAGGAATTCCCGCTCACTCTTGTGGTCAATGTCATGCTGTAGTGACTTGCATGTGCTCATAAACAGCATTGCTGTTGCCTTCTCTACAAAACTATGTGAAATGGGTACCACACACTGTTGGTATGGTATGGGTACCATTCACAAAAATGCAACCTTTTTTATTGGGTGAACTCTCAAAGTTGGAAAATTTTAAGCTGCCAAAGCAATACTGGATATCCTTCAGTCAATATTGTTCAGGTACCACAGAGTTTTCCATTTATAAAATGAGACATATGGGCCTCCTTCAAAATGTGACAAATGTATCATTATTAATTTATTAAATTAAACCAAATCAGTGTGTGTTGAAATTCTTCTGTGTGCCAAGTCACTAGAGATCAAACAATGAACAGAATGGAAAAATAAAACAATAAACTAGATAGCAAAGCTCTGTCACCAAGGCATTTAAGTGATAGAAGAGAAGATAAATCCTTGACATGATTTTAGACAGTGGTATAACATAGTCTGTTTCCCATATCTCAGATGCTTTATTTCCTTCAATATGAGCCACAAGTTTCCTTCATAATTTGTGGCTTTGGAAATCAAGCTGTATATTACATGGATATATAAATTTAATATACAACATCTTTCTATATTGCTTTCTGTAAATACTGTTATTTCTTAATAGCATATATGATAAAGAATGTTTCCTCATTTGAAGGTGGTGTAGTTTGTATCTAGGTGTCCCTCAAATCCTCATGAAGTTTTTGGGGTGGCTTCTAGGGTTTGTGATTAATTAATGATTCAGTGCTGGGGTTATGGTGTGTGTGCAACACCCACTCTGGCACTCTGGAGTCGATATCCTGAATATAATATTGGAAGGGAGAGAGGCTTGCTAGCATTCGCAACCTCTGCTCCTCCCTTTGCTCTTTGCTGTTTTCTGCCACCATAAATGGCTGCCTTCTGCCATGTGCCACTCTGCCTTGGGGCCAGCCGAGTATGGACTGAAACATCCACTAACTGTGAGCTAAACTTTTCCTTCCTTAATTTTGGAAGGTGGGTATTGAGTCTGTTAGGTACAAACCCACACAATGGATCAGAACAGGCATTCTGATGTGAGATTCATTGGAGGTAGGAGCAAGCAGGCTGGTTGTCTAGGGGACCAAGACAGCAGTGAACAGGACAAAGCACAGGGCTTCTCAGGTGTTTTTTGAGGTGGGTGTCTGTGGGCTGGAATAGTGGAAGGAGAGCTAATCTTGGAAGGGCTACCTGGTCTGTGGGGGACTTTTGATGTTAACAAAGGAGAGTTTCTTTGGTTTTCTGACCAGGTCAAGGTGAAGTGAGCTGATACCAGGTTACAGAGCAGGGAATGCTTGGGGCAGGGAGCTTGGGAAAACAAGAGTGAGAGTGTTTGGGGCAAGGTGCCTGGGAAATATTGAGTTCTGACCCATCAGTGCCCAAGCAATGAGAGAAAAGTATCTGAGACAGAAGGAATTATGACAGTCTGTCTTAGTTACTCTTCTCTCGTTGCTGGGACAAATACCTGACACTCAAAATGAAGGA
>NDGM010961257.1:0-14448 GCA_002564305.1 Octomys mimax
TGCCATGTTACTTGAACGGGACTGCCTTCATAATTCATAGGCTCTGCCTCAACCATGTGCAGCCCAACCTTTGCACCAGCCCCTGAACTGAGCGTTCTTAATAACAGCTGGTGCTCATTCTCATCGTTACCCACCTTAAAGTTACAATCTCTGTCGCCCTTTAGTTTACAACCAAAGAGACAGTTCTGGGGCCTCATGGGGCTCATGTCCACATGTGTCGACTCTTCCCTGGAGTGGTGGTGCGCACTGAGGTGGAAGAGGACTCGGCCGGAAGTGATGGGTACTGCTGCACAGGACAGATGTGCAGGGCAGAATCACGCCAGGGACTGAATGCTGCATTTGTTAATGCCCTGGTCTTGTGTGTTTTCTTTCTTTCCCTGAGGGGCACAGCCCCACCTGTGTACAGATCCCCCTCTAAGGTAGTAGGAAGTCCGAGTTCTCCACAACGCACGGGCGGCTGGGAGCATCTGAAGCCTAGAAATCTAATGGCCTCTTGTGCCAGACTGCGCACTTCCTCTGGCTTTATTCGAACATCCATGCGTGCCAGGGAATCTTCTACAGTGTGAGGTAACATGCACGCCAGTTTTATGTCGTAATATATAAGACTAGAAGACATCTTAAGTGAAAATTTAAAATCCAAACTTAATCTCAAGTTTCCCAGTAAGCAGTGCTACAATGCAAGTGATGTCAACAGACACAAAGCAACCAGAGAGGCGGCGTACCCTGGGACCTGGCAGAGTGCATACCTGCGTGGAACTCACACTCTTTGGGAGACTAGCAACCACCTTTCCACTCAGATTGCCTGAGTTCAATCCCCGGTTCCACCAAAAAAAAAAGAAAAAAGAAAAAAAAGAAAGAAACACTGCAGTCACATACAGCAAATGACGTAAACCCAGCCTTTCTCATTTCTCTTTCTTCTTCTATGACGCCAACAGACCATGGCAGTCCCTCAGGAGGCAGAGGCACTGTCTGGGGCCACACAGCCACCCCCCTCGCGAGGAGCCACACCAACTCACGCAGTGCTAGGAAGCGCTGAAACAACTGCCCGGCACTGGACACAATGTGTACTTTAAAAGTTACATGCCATATAGACATACAATTTATATACACACGAAATATATATCTAAAAGCAAAGCAGGGAACTCGGTCGCAGACGAGTCCCCGTGAGAACTGCCCCCTCCTGCGCTCCGGCCTCAGCAAGGAAGTGCTACTCATCCTATCTGAAAGCCGCCTTCAAGAGCAAACGCTGCCTCGCCTTTGTGTCCACGAAGGCGGCACGCTGAGCACCGCTCAGCAGAAGTAGCCTCAGGCCCACACCTTGACACCTTACACATCCGGCTACCATCGGCCCTGTGTGCTGCACTCTGCTGCCAAACCAATACTCTGTCATGCAGATAAAATTTTAATTGCTAGTGGGAGCCTGATGGAGGCCACTATGAGGCAGCTCTGAGCGGGATTCGACATTAACCAACTTTCCATGTTTACTTGTGAGCCTGTCCGAGGCCTAGACCCCTTGTCTAAGGCCACAGCTGAGGATGCCGGGCTCTAAGCTCAACTAATTCCAAGCAGACTGCAACTACAGGTTCCCCACTCCTACAATGTCAACCTAAAGATAAGGTAGTTCTCCTGATGGACGGAATTTACTACTTGGGAAAATAGTTCCCAGGGTCCTGCTAAGATTCCTGTGTTTTCTTTAGTATCCCCCTCCTTGAAAACCAAATCTATATGGGCCATTCAGAGAAGTTCTCTGTCTTAGCCCCCAGAAAATCTCAAATTGTGCTGGAGGGCTTTGAACCTCCAGGAGCCCTAAAATCATATCCCTTGTTACTTACTTAAGCCTTTGTCATCCACTCATTTGGGAGATCATGGGCCTGCTTAGTCCACAATACTAGGTTTAATATTAAGCCACTAGGAGCCTCCCTAATTTAAAGTGCAGGACACCTGTGTGCCCCCTACCACAGTCCCTGACCAGGTTAAAGAGATCAACCCAGGGCTCCATGCCTTGGACAATCCCACTAAAGGCACACCCTCGCCTGGGCATCTCCCATGCAAGTGAGTAGTGTATCATGTGAGGGAGGCTGAACTTGGCTTTCTTGCCTTCAAAGGGAAAATAATAGTTCCCTATTCACAAAGTTGCTATAGACAGCGCATGTAAAGCACACAGAATCTCAGGGAGGCTTTGACACCAGAGAATGGGAAAATCATTTGCATGTGAGTATGCCCACCCGCAACTGGGGTGGTTCGCTTTCCAGCGTGTTCTGACAGCTGTTTGGAGCACACAGAGCTGGGGTGTTCATTGCTACAGTTAACTCCAGGCAACCTCAGAGGGCAGGGCTGGCAGCTCACAAGCTCTGAGGGGTGGGAAGAGGACATCTTCGGGACCCAGTGAGAGGGCGGGATCGAGGCGCTTTGATTAGTACCCACTGCCCACCTTGAGAAACTCCTGACCACACATCTGAGAACTCCCAGGTCCTGCAGTGGGGTACCTGGACCTGCTCGCATGAGGCCGACGACCTGAGGCCAGCTGCACTCCACAGCGAGGACACAGCCCTGATGCACCCGAGTAGCCTTGGGCTGGCTGCCAGGGCTCATCCAGACTCCATGAGGCTCTGCTTCCAGGTGCAAGCATCTCAGTTAAAACAGGAGGGAGCCAGACCACTACAAAACCAATCCCTGAGTAAAGCAGGCTTGGATGGTCCTGGCACAACACAGACAGCACCAGCTCCTGCGGAGAAGCCAGCAGTTGCCCAGCTCCATAAAGGGGCAGCTCAGAGTGGCCACTCTCGGCCTTCATATCTCTTGGAAGCACTGGGGACTGAGTCTAGGCCCTTGGCACTGAGCTACATCTCCAGCCCTTATTAAATTGCATTTTGACACAGGGTCTCACTACATTGCCCAGGCTAGACTGGAACTTATAATCCTTCTGCCTCAGCCTCCCAGAATGCAGGGGTAACAGATGCGCACCAGAGGCCGCACCCAGCTGCTCTGCCCACTTCTCACAAGAAGTCAGAAATCCAGACCATTGTGTGAAATCTTCTGGCTTTTCACTGCTGACGGTGGTTCTGTTTCCGTGCCTTGTGTAAAGTACCATGTAATGTAACAGAAGGGATCCGTGGGGCCGGGGCAGCCGTTCCCTGGGGCCAGTGCCCGGCATCTGGAGGAGGCAGTGCTGCTCCTCAGCAGCCCACAGCAGCTACTGGGATGGTGGCCACCCGCGGTGATGGACCCTCCATAAGCAGGAGCACAGCCAGCACCCCCCACGAGTTTAGGCTTTCCTTCCCCTCAGCAGGGACGAGGCCCACGCTGCACTTTCTTATTCAGGGACTGGATGGCAGCCTGACTGTGGCCCAACACTCTTGGAAGCTCATTTAAGACATGCGGTGGCCGAGAGGGGAAGCTACCGGGCACGGCCACGGCCCACTCACCCCTCTGCTGCAGAGCGCTGCTCAGGCCAGGAAGGAGGAGCAGCGTGGCCGCCACCAGCCCAGCCCACCAAAGCTGAGACCCTGAGCTACGGCTCCTTCACATGGCGTTGGTCTCACAGAAGGCGACTTTTACAGGGCCACATTTAGGAGGATATTTTACACCTGTCTTAGTCACTTTTCATTTCTGGGACTCAACAACCAAACCAATAAATGAAGAGGAAGAGGTTGACTTTAGCTCAGGGTGTCTAGAGGGTTCAGTCTAAGGCTGGCTCGCTCCAGGCAGGAAGGCCTGGTGGAGGGCTGTGGCTGGGGAGAGCTGCTCACCACAGGGTGCCCAGGAGGCCAGGAGGGGAGGGAGGGACAAATCAGGGCAGGAGAGACAGGCCAGGCCACACCCACAGTGACCTTGTCTGACCAGACCCCACCTCCTGAGCACAACTCAGCTCTGGCACCCCACTGTCCAGTCACCTTCCAAGAGCCCAGTCCTCGGCACACACGGGTCTTGGGGACATCTCTCTAGAACCACAACATGGTCTTCCTTTTGGAAAACTGGTTTCCGCTATGTTCTACCATGTCACCTGACACTACACAGGGTCTGATCTGATGAATTCCATAGAAAGTATCTGCATCCCAGGACTGCAGGCAAATGCCAAATGCCAAAAGGCTTCCTGAGGCTGCAGGACACAGTGTGAGGGAGGCCGCCAGCAGGGGCTGTGGGCCCTGAATGCAGTGACCCACCACACACTCCAGTCCTCTCAGGCACTCACAAATTCCTAATGAAGGACCACAGCGGGGAACAGCACCAAGACCAGGTGTCAGCAGAGATGGCTCAGGTTTCATTGGGCCAAGGAACAGAGGGAGAGGGAGAGGGGACAGGAGCAGGGCCAGGACTGGAGAGGCACCCATTGGGCACTGCAGACCACCCTAGCCACAGAGATAACCGGCATTATCGCCTCTGGAAAAAGGGAAGTCCCAGGCGGTTAGAGATGTGGACATTTCAGGAAGAACCCTTTTCCCCTTTCTGCATAAGCAGCAGACCACTGGTTGGCTCTACGTGGATTCCTTGGTGGCCCAATGAAGTCTCATGGTGACAGTGCTGGCAGTGATGATGGCCCTTATTGGCTGAAGACATGGGTTCTGGGCATCCCAGAGTCCTGGGATTCTAGGAAAGTGAGCAGATCTGTGGGGAAGGAACAGTCTCAAGAGGCACTGGCTGTGAGCAGAGTGGCTTCCACAGGAAGGCGCACGGGCTCTCGGTGACAAAGGTCCTTGCTGCCCCCTGGCAGAGCTAGCTCTACACCTCTGCCTACCCAAGTGGACAGCCCAGGTGTGGGCCATGGAGTGGTGGGTGCTAAGGACCTTCACATCCTGGGTAGCTGTGGGGACTGGTAGGAGAATAGATCACCCTGCAGGGTCCCCTCAGCCACACAGGCCAATGCTGCCCGGGCTGCAGAGGGCCTGCTGAGGGGTGGCGCCTATATGGCCACCCTTGTCCTTTAGTCACACCCCATTCTTCCACTGCTTCTCATGGGATGTCAGCTGCCACTCTCCTTCAGTGGTGGCCCTTGATGACCTAGCCGAGGGGACACCAGGCCCCACTGTAAGGAAGGACAGCTGAGGAGAGACAGGCAGAAAATCACTGGCCCTGGGTCTCCTCCTGCACTGGTTGTATGGCCCTGGCAGGTCACCAGACCGCTCTGGGACAGAAAGCTCAGAAGCCTTAGACTCAGTGACCTCCACGTGATCTCGACATGATCCCATGAGCCTTCTTGGTGGACCAGACACCCACACCTCCAAAGAGACCTTCAGGAGCTAAGGAGAAGCTCGGCCTGCGAGGAGGAGGACAAGGGTCAAGCTTCAGTCCAGGCTGGACCCGAGGGGCTCAGCCCTGACACCGCATCACCCCGCATGCCACGGCGTCCACATCTGTCCCTGGCCCCCAGCCACGTGTGTCAGAGCTCTCTGAGGGCTGGGCCGCAGTGGGTTCTGCGAGGCTGCTCCAGCCTGCCATTAGCAGCTACTCCCACAGCCATACTCTCGCTGTGCTGTCTGTCCCCGTGAGCCTGGACGGGCGCAGACAGATGGTGGAACAGCAGGGCTCAGTGACTGAGTATCCCAGGCTCCCTGACCATGAAGTGAGACAAAGAAATCCAGTCAAACTTGAGGCTCGAAATGGATAACAACGCCATGCACAATGGAAATGCGGAGTTCTCTGTAAAGGGCCTGTGTGCAGGAGACCTAAGCATTCTGTTATCTTAAGGGGACATGACAATCCACGGGCATATAGGAAGATGACAGTAAGGATGAAGAGGAAAACCTCAATCTGTGAAGCAGCCTTCAGGAAGCACACCTCAGGGAGGAGAGCCAGCAGGCCTCTCGGTACTCCCCTCACCTCAGGGCTGGGCACTGCGGGAGGCCCGGGCTGGCCAAGGGCTGGTGCCAGGGACATGGTGTGAGATTTGCGGCCCGTGCCTTCAGACAGGCAGGAGGCAGCCGCCACACTCCACACCACCACAGAAGCCTTTCAGCCAGTATGCGCGAACAGAACTGACTGCCACAAGCCAGTGCCGTCAGGCGACGGTGTGCTCTACCACAGCAGCTGTGCGCGCTGGGAGCGCAGGTGTGTTCTGAAGAAGCGAAGCTGCCTCCGCGCGCTGCCCTCGCCCCCAGGCTGCCTCCACCCCGCCCTCACCCCAAGGCTGCCTCCATCTGTGCAGCGTGGGGCCCAGAGCAACTGCGCAACTGCCTGATACAGATTTCATTTTTAAGAAGTATATCCCAATTTCTGTTCAAGAACTGTAATTTTAAGTGCAAATTTAAAAACTATTAATAAATGTTTTGGACACATTAACTTATGTTGCCAAGTAAGTGTTGTGCAATTCCAAGAATAATCTACGTTGTAAGACTTTATGAACTGTGTCACGGCTCAGTGGTGTGCATGTGTGTCTGACGCTGATGTCAGCATGAGGCCCACTGCTCACGCACAGTGCTCCGCCGTGCAGGAGCATCTGGGATTCCTGCACTGCAGTGTGTCCAGAGCTACTTACCAAAATGAATTCCAGCCGAGACCAAGAGCGTACGTGACTGTCACTGTCAGTGTGAGTTACAGATACCATGCTCTCCTGAAATGCCCCAGCTCCCACTGCCCACTTACAAATGTAACTATCAGAAATGTGTGGTTATTGATTCTACAGAGACCCCGTACCACCTGTTTTGTCAACTGTCTCACTTTTACAAAAGGATTAGATGCCTTCAGAAGTTCTAAAACCCCTATGTGGATCATTTCTCCAAAACAGTCGGTGGTGGAAATCTTCAGAAACTTTCCCACTTTGCGTATCAAATGGAAGCTGCTGCTCGAATCCTGGCTGTGCTGTCTAGCACGTGCCAACTCCTCATGGTAGAAAGAGGCCTAGGACGGGAGGCAGGCTGCTCACTCCAGCCCGAGATCTCCTGGAAGCCTCCTTCTGCACTCAGGAAACCACGGTGGGGCAACACAGAGCTCCATGTCTAGGAGACAGACGGGGCAACTGGAACTCGTGGTCTACAGTGGCAGAGCCGTGCAGTTTTACTGGGCTTCTCGCATTTCTGAGTTTCAGCAAAGCTATGGAAGAATGTTGGATTGCTGTTCCATATTGAAGAGATCAAAAACTTTAATTAGGTTATGGCTTGTGGATGTGGGCAAGGAGAGGACAGGGAAAGTGCCACTCTCCTGGGGACAGTGAGGAGTGGACCTGCTGAACGCGACAAATGCGGCAGTTCGCGATTTCCTCACTCAGCTTCCACGCTCGGGCAGCTGCAGGAGCAAGTGCTTCTCCCAGCCATCAGCACCACGGCACAGGGCAGTCCTGCATTTTTTTCTCAGGACCTTTATACTCACGATCGATGCCTCCAGAGTGAGTAGAAATGCCGTACACGCCCTTATCACAGGCTGACTGCAGGCGCTGGGACTTGGCTAAGTAAACCCGGTGAGGCCTGGGCCTGGCTTTCCAGTAAAGCTGCCTCCCGCATGACCCTGCATGGCACACCCTCCAGCCACACTGCTGCTGGGCCTGGGCACGGCGGAATCTTATCCTGGGCAGCACTGGGAGGGAGCGCAGTGTGGCGCCTGCACAATTGGATTTGGTGTAAAAATACACACCAAATCTGATTTCTGTTACATTAAGATGTTCTCTGACACAATACACAGAACAAGAAATGAAGTGAACTGGGCTTTAGAAATATCTTATGAGCTTGTTTCCCGAATACCTGACCGCTAATTTTAAAAAATGGACTAGAATCCACTTTAATTGAATATTTAATTGATGATTTAATGGTAAAGTTAAGATACATTTTGAATGCTAAATATAAAAATGATTTGTGTCTGCTTACTGGAAATATTTGTAATACAAGCCAACATATATAATAAACTAATATTCAAAACACATTTACTGTGGAAGAAATGAAATGACTATCTTCAATTTATAAATATACTCCATTCATCAAACTATATTTTTGACTAATAGTTGGCTTTTATAATATGAATATCATAACAGTGGCATGCCATTAACTGTAGGAATAGTTTAACTCATTTTTAAAATGTGTAATATATTTTCCCCTGCAAAGAGCCACTGCAAATATAGTATTGGTAATATTCTCCTAGGGAAAAGCTCAAATTTGGGAAGAATAAAATTCATCATTTTTCACAAGCAAATGAGCAAAGAACCAGCTCAGCTCACACCTGAGAAGAGAATCAGGAAGGTGTGCCAAAGCCTTCGGACAGTAAAGCCTAAGTAACTACGGAGAACGGCATGCTGATCATTTGAAAATAACTCAGCCTTTTGGAGTACCCAAAAATAATGTTAAAATAGACATTGTTGCGTCCTGAATTCTTTTTATACTGTTTTGAATAGCCATTAACTACTTTGGAAAGCTTAAAATAGGAGATCCTTGCAAAAGCCCTGTCGTTGTGCCTGCCTCCACCTAAAACCCTGACCCAGCGCGGCACCCGAGGGCCAGTGCCCAGTGCACGGCTCTCCGACATGTTTCCTGCAGAAAGGCGATTAAAACTCCTCACCATCTGCTGCGGGGTGCGAGCCCAGGTGTGTGCTGGTCTGCACAGGCGAGCAGGCGCACGCGCACTGCCTCACAGGTGCTCTGCCAGCGCCTGCTGGGCTGGCTTCACAGCATGGCGTATGTTACAGAAAAAATAAATGATTTGACCCAAGCAGTCTGCATGGTGCACAAATCAATGGCCTGAGGGAAGCAGGTGATGTAATGACTTGGAATTAAGTAGACGGCTCGAAGCGCCGGTTCATGAAGTTTAACCTTGGCAATTATTCACTGAGCATTAATATAAATACTTAGAAAAGCACATTTCAGGGTTCTTTACTTTGCTTAATCATAGTCATTAAATCAAGACTTTTAAGTGTTAAAAAATATATATCCTATTCCTGGAAAATATCTAATACCGAATACTTTAGCCAGGTCTGGAGGTTTTAGCTAAGAAATTTGTTTAAGGCAATCACTGATCCCTACCTAAGTCCACAAGAAAAGGAAGAACGAAAGGGAAACCATCGGTGGTGAATTCTCCCCTCGTCAATAGATGGTAAGCAATGCAACTGAATCCGAAGGACATGAGAAGTCAGTGCAAGCTATTAAAGTACAGAAGCTGGGAGCACTTTAAGAACGGATTCAAGAAAGATCGGGATTGAGATACGGACTGCGCAGAGGAAAGACCTGGGCTGGCACCAAGAGCTGCAGCCGCGCTGCAAGTACCACCTGCGAGGTCTGGACCCGAGGCCCTCAGGCATGTGGGGTGGTCCTTGGTCTAAAAAGCAAGGCAGAATCCTCCTCCTCACACATTGCTATCCTTGTGTGGATCATGAAACAATAACACTGCATCCAACTAACCTACAAGCGTAAAGACACAAGGGTAAGTGATGAGGAGAGTACTGCCACACACAGCAAGTGCTACACAAGAGGATTCCTGACAAGCCGTGGACACAGGCTGCTTCTACACCTCCTGCTTCTTGCACTGGAAGGGCCCTGCTTCTCTTAAAATAATGTTTAATGGCTTCCCTTCATGTTTAAAGAAAAAGGCTCCAGCCAGGCAACCTTGCGTGGAATGTGCTCATCCCCAACCCCTGCCAGCATATCCTCTCCACCACTCTCCTTCCCACCATGTCAGTGGGATGCTGCAGAACAGGTATGGCATGGGGCAAAAGATGCAAATGCTGATGGGAGATAACCTGTACAAGAGAAAGGTGAACCAAGGATTGGGTACCAAGAGCTCCCAGCTCACCATGCAGGCCTGACAAGCTTTCTGTCAGCTGAACCGGAACTTCAGAGAAAAGTTTCCCACTGAGGGAGGCCTGTGGGGGCCCCAAGTAGAGCACATCAGGTCACCACTTTGTGTGTAACTCTCACACGCACTGTGCCTGCAAGTGTTTATGACTCCTGCCTTTTGGAAATAGAGGTCACATCATGTTCATCCCAGGTTTGAGTATGTAGCAGAGAGAGGCCCAAACATACTCCTAAGAGGAAGATGAGTGAACAGCCGGATGGGTGTGTGAATGCCCAAGCAGGCAGAAAACCATCCAGACAGGTAATTCCCTCTTCTGCCACAAGGTGTGCAGGGACGTAGCTCATAGATGTCAATATTCTTAACAGTATGAATTCTCAAAAAATGCTTTAATATACCTTAAGTGCTAATGGGCTGTTGGGCTTTAAGGATACCTATCTGTATGCTGTTTTGGTTGCCCAATTATTCTTTTCTAAATTACACATCAGGAAAGATCTCACCTTATTTTTAAATTCAAAGATGTATCATGCTCAGTTCTATATAGTAAAAAGCATAATTTAAGATGTGAATTCTGGGCACTGATTCACCATCTTTTTGGCTAGGGCTCTGTAGTGCGGTAATATCCAATCTTCATTTAATCAGTCAACAAACAGTGTTTTGTGAATGCCTCCACCAACCTCAAAGCTAGGTTCTGAGGACAAAGAGCTGAGGTAAATGGGTGGACCGGAAACGCTTTTTCTGACAAAGCAGACAGAAGTACAGTCAGCATGTTCCCACCGCTGGGCAGTGCCATGCTAGAGGCCAGACCAGGCAAGGACCAAACGTGACAGAGCCAAGAAAGGGGCTGGAGGGGGTGGGGGTCCTGGCTTGCTTCCACCTCCCAAGAACCAGAGGCCCCAAGACAACTACATTCTCTGCCCTACCTGGTGCTGTTGCCCTCTGGGGGGACCTTGGGAACCGCTGGTGTGGAGGCAGCAAAACCCACTGGCGTTTTCCTGTGAGGACCAGGGCACCTCAGGAAAGCATCAGAGATGCCAGAGCTCCTGTCCAGCTCAGGAAAGACCCTGGCATGAGTAACTCCTGGGCTGTTCCATACAGCTTCCAAATATGACCTTGGCATTCATAGAAGGGAGTGCATGATTATAGTTTTCCAAGCCCAGAACCTGTATAATATATGTGGTGGGATAGAAAAATGGGGCATTACAGTAAAAGACGTGTTGCCTTTAATTGCCCTTAAAACACCCCCACAATGCACTTCCAACACACTTAACCCACCATCCTTGCTGCTTCCTGCAACAGTTCTTAGTCCCCTTTCCCTAGTAGCTTTAGTTGTGCTGTTTTGGCTGCCCAATATTCCAAATCTTTTCAAAACAGTCACTTTTAAAATGACTGCAGAACAGCCGCAAGTCACGTGACACCAAATCAGCCACGAAGGGAAATGACCCTGGGCCTGTGCTCAGGAACCTGGCTCTCTCATTTTCAGTCACAGTTTTAAAGACATTCAGGGAGGACTTCTAGATCTACTTCAGAAAGTGGCCAGAAACCTGGGGCAAGAGCCTGCAGCGAGGGAGAGGGTTCTGGGGAAAACGCGTGGCCGTGTGTCCCTTTTCTGCAATAAACTTTCCATGCCCTGCATTCTGATTAGCTCCTGCACACACAGAATCTGGGAAGGCATATTACACCTAAGCTTGCTGTACGTCGCTGGCCCACATGCCGAGCAGTGGGCTGGCTCGCTGCTGAGAGCCAGGACCTTCACAGGACAATCCATGCTGGACAGCAATGTCCCCGGCAGCCACCGCACACATGCAGCACTCTGTCGGTCGCTGTGCGGTCTTAGCACTGAAAGCATCGGTGGCATTTCTGTGTCTTCAGAAGTCACATCCAGTCTCTTACACGTAACAGTTTCCATAAATCATTTACTACTTACTTTTTCCTTCAAGGAATATATAAATGACGTGTGCAGACATGCTGTATTGCTTATGAATTTCACATAGGATTTGGCTACAAAATATTGGGTGGCACTGAGAACTAGGGTAATGTCATGTTCTAAAATGTCAAGAGCAATTTCCGTCTGAGGAAGAGGAACCCAAGAGGCTGGAGAATGTCTTCAGAGCCTCCAGCCCCATGTCCACTCAGCTGCCAAGGGGCACTGTCACCCTGCCCCCAAGGGGGAGGGGGAATGCTAAGCCCAGGGTTCCCACGTGGATGCACAAAGGGCCAGTGCAGCAGAGACAGTTAAAAGAGTAAGAACAATTATTCCATCTTCCATTCTTTATCCCTGGTAGCCTCTTCTTGGGGACTTGAAAATGGGTACTGTGCCCTGTCCGTTGCCTTCAAATACCAGTCAGCACGGATTTTTCCTGGTGGGTCTCTAGATTGATAAACAGATAAATTGGAAAGACACCCCTGGACTAACCAGCACCCCAAACGGCGGCCTCCACTCTCTCCCTAGCTGCCGGCTGCTAGCAAGCTCCTCAGCACCTCTCTGCTGCGGCTGTGGAACCAGAGTTCTCTGACACACATGGGCACATGGGCCAGTCACTGCCACTTGCCAGTCATTTGTGACACAGCCCAGTGAGCCCACCGCACAGCTAGTCTGCCTGGCGCCCATGGTGAGCTCGGGCCCAGCCTTTGGCATAGGGAGTTCTGTGCGCATCAGCCGCTCCTGCCCGAGAAAGGCCAACAGGACCCAGCATGCCCACAGCCGCCACTTTTGAAGGGTGTGTGAGGAATGTAGAAAGTGATGCAGTCAGAAACCCCAGCACATAACTCTGAGGCTTCGACGGAGTAACTGCTTACCAAGAGATGTTTTCAAGTTACACAAATGGTTCCCAGGCTGACACAGCACTGGCACACTGGCATCTATGTTTTTCCACTAAATTATTAAACTTAGGCTCGTTATGTTTTATTTCATAAAATAACTGAGTAAGTTAAACTACAAACAAGGAACCTTTGCTCCTTCTGTACATTAACTATGAAATATACAGTCAAGACGACTCTTCCCTCAGTTGGCCTAGTGAGCAAAACATTTGCCAAGGTGCTTTGCATGTGGCTATGGTGAGAGATGTGGTTGCTGCTGGAAAGAGTGCCCCATTGTCCCTGCGCTACGAACACCTGGTTCCCCTGGGAAGGCTGGTGACCTCGCTGCTGCAGCCTTGCCCTCCTAGCTGAGCTCTGCAGTCTGCCATCCCCATCAGCCTGGGAACCACTGTGTAGCTTCAAAATACCTCTTGCTAAGCAGTAGGGCACAGGAGGCAGGTGAGCCAGGATGCTGAACAGGAACCCAAACATGGAACAAGGCATCTGGGCTGCAGTTCCTGAACTCCTAGGAGAGGGGCAGGTGCCGAGGGAGGTATGGGCTCGCCGCACTGAAATGAAAGCAGATCAGGACAGCATCACGTTGGGAGTCACGGAGAGGGAGGCTGCCAACGTGGCAGCACTTGCGAGTGCCGTTCAACTTCCTGGGAGTCTGCTGTGTACACACTGCAGGACCCTGGGGTAGCGGCCTCGAGAGTCACACTGCGGTCACACTCAGGAGCCAGGTGGTGTGGAAGAGTGGCAACCTCTTCTCGCTAATGAGGGCTGGGCTGTGGCTTCCCAACATACCGTCCACCATCCACCATTCATCCACACACTCAATAAATGCTCATTACCAGCACTGAGGGGAAGGCCGTCAGAGGTGACGGGAGGAGAGAAGACGAATGGGGCAGGCCCTGTCCTGGAAGGACTGTGTCAGGAGGCCAGGCACGGCGCGGGAGAACAATGGTGCACACCACATTGATTGCAGCGACTGAATCCGGATCACTTTTTCTTTGTCAATAAATTTAAATGGGTCTGTAGACAATAATCAATAACGCAGAGCTTGCATAACTGTTACCAAGGATATATTCAGCTCTCTCCCTCAACGCCGTGGTCTCAGCACTGTTTAGACAGGGCTGCCCCCGACTCTGCACAGGAAAAGAGACAATGAAACACTCTGGTTCCGCATATGCCAAGAGGAGACTCATCCATCTCAATCGCCCTGAAAAATGAAACGGCTTCTGGAGAAAGCATGGTGAACTCCATCGGTCTTTCTCCAGCAATACGAGCTGTATGGTGATACAGAAGGGCCTGGACTGGCCGAGTAGAGGGGGTGAAAGGAAGTAACGGGCTTTGTCCCCCAACTCTGTGAGGTGTGAAAAGACAGGTCATCTGTACACCAAACGCAGTGACAGCAGTGCTTTCAGAAAGCACGTGACATATGCTAGGAGTGAAATGACACATTTGCTTATCAGATAGAAATTACCCTACACACAAATATTTTGGCTTTCTCCAACGCACCAGCACAAATGAAGTTTGAGATGTCCTCTGTCCTCCCTACACCCTCTGTGCCCCTCTTCTGCACTAGCAGGTATACGCTAAGTACTTGACACTCCCAGCCTTCACTCCCTGGCACTTCTACTTTCCCTGGGATCCCCAGGAGCAACACTCTGCTTTCTTTTTTTTTAAAGTGTATGTGCTGCAGAAGCAAATACTAAAACTCTACCTGTAACCACTAAAATGTGTGCCTCTAGGAACCTATATTCTAGGGCAGCTCTGGTCACGGGGCTGTGCTGGGGGCGATTCTCAGGGCCACTCAAGCTCTGCAGACACCAGGCAGGGGTATCTGTGCCCGGCTAGATCTGTCCCCTCTGGCCCCCAGCCTGGCTGCACAGGCGTCTGCACTGCCACCAGCAGGCCTGCAGTAAACTAAGTAAACAAGTG
>NDGM010961264.1:0-15705 GCA_002564305.1 Octomys mimax
TTGAACTCAGGCCCTTGTACTTGCCAGGGAAGCACTTATTCCACTAAGCCATCTCCCTGGCCCCTGATGGTATGTTCTATGTACCCACATGCCCAGCCAAGAATGTCAGATTACCTCAAATGGATGAGTCTATTGGGAAACAAAGCCACAAAAGATGGTTTTGTTAATTATTCAGTCTCCAGCCTTCCTTGGAGAGAAGGCTGTCAGAGCTGCAGGGATGGAAGTGAGGAGTCTCCATTTTTTAAGCAGGATGGATCTGTTAATAAGAAGTCTCCGTCACTTCTAATGAACCTCACTGTGACTGACTGGATCTGAAAACATAAAATGGATGTTCAATGAGAGTCTAACTTGTTCTCCAAAAAGCAGTAGAATCATCATCAAAACCTTCCCTTTTCTAAATGTTCTCAGTAACACATGAATGAGAAAGTTCTGTCCTCCTTTGCAGAGAACGCTGGGAATAGTACCTCACCCACAGGAGGGTCAAAAATAACAAAACAAGTCACCAGATGTAACATGAAATAGTGGTTGGGCTGTAGTGGAGAACAGTGGGAGGAAAGAGGATTGGGACAGGGGCTACCTACTTATGCCCAAGCTCCCCCCAAGTGTCAAGCTCCAGGTCTTCTAGGCTTGGCTTCCTTCCTTCCCTGTTCAGAGATGGAGCTACTGTGCATAGCTGGCAGGGTTCACCTCAGGGCCAAGTCATTGGACAGCTGTGGGCTTTGTTGATGCTCCAGGGAGCCACAGCCAGGGAGGTGCAGGTGCTTCCCCTCTAGACTCCAGGGGGCACTGTGGTGCTCAGAGGGTGAGGGCAATGGCAGGGAGGCAGGGAGGTTCTTAGTTAATTACCAATTACCAAACCCTTTGCAAACACAAAGGCTCCACCTGAATGATAAATGTTATTACTCCAGCTCCATTTTGCCAGCTGCAATGCTTCTACTTGCAAATTTAGAGAATTCTCCAAGGGAGCTGCAGATTGCTTATCCCACAAAACTCCCACCGTAGCTTGCATCCTGACTGGCTAAGGGCAGCAGGAGAAAATCCTTCCTGGCAAACTTTCCCAAACACAAGTTGCATAACATCCATACAAATAATAGGAAAAGGAAACTTTTAAGAACTTGTCATATATGCTTTTTATCTCAACACAGTTACTCTTACTTTAGAGCATTTTAACGATTGTAAAGTATGCACACATTTGGTGTCTCACTGGGCCCTACTAAGCTCCTTATCAGATGAGAACATAGCAACTCCGAGTGCAAAGGTCTGCACAGGGTCGCAGCAGGAGGAAGAAAGTCAAGCTTCTGCCCCGAAGTCTTGCCATGTGTATGTGTTGTGTATGTATGTGTGCATGTGTATGTGTGCATGCAAGCACACATAAACATCTGTGCATACTTACATGCATGGCCAATATTAGCATTAGCATCTAAAGCGAAGCCCATGACTTTACATTAGAATACAGCATTCTCTGGTTTAACTCTTATTGTTATGCAAGAAACACTGAAATACTGTAGGGAATTTACAAAATATATGGAAGAAGACAAAGATAAAATCCATCCCATACACTCACAGCCCAGATATCTCATATTTAAAACAAGAAAACATGTTAATTTGAATCACTTTCTACCCGTATTTTTCTGCCCAATCCCACATTTGCATCAAGAGGAGAAGCAAAAGGAGCAAAAGTCCAGGATGCAGGGGGAAAAGGAACACAGAGAGCCTGGGCACAAATGATTATGCCTCTAGGTTTTTGCTCTGTGTCCTTAGGAAAGGATTTTAACCTATTTGGTCTTAGATTTTTCATCTGTAAAATGGAATATAATTATATCTGCCAGTGGAACTGACAAGAGACATTCACCATTTGAGATTTACAAAGTACTTAGAAATTTGCCTGTGACTATAATAAATATTCTCTAGGTAGAACACATCTATTAAAGAAAAGAGTTACCCAACCTCAACGTAAGAGTCCAAACTTACATTTCAAATGATTTCTCTTAGAAAATATCCAAAGATGTATCAGATATTCAACTGATGTAGCTCACATCCAACCAGAAGCTTTGCCTTAGGTGTCCCCTGGAATGAAGCAGCACAATTGAAGGGACACATCATGGGCCAGTATCTGGCTGTAGCTCTGCTACGTATTAGCTTTGTGACCATACACAAATCGCTTAACCTCTCCGTATTATAAACCTGTAGAATTAAGTAATGCCCACCTAGGAAGAAAATGTAGGTGATATTCTATAAATTGTGAAATCCTTAGTCATTAAGGATTATTTATCTTATTGCTGTTATTACAAAAGTAATGACCAAAATCTACCCCACTGAGATAATAATATTTATCAGGCTCAGTTTGGATGTAATACCAAGGGTGTTACAACAGCTCTAAATTGACCAAGTGAATCCATTCCAGATCTTCCAGCTAACTGCTTCATTTATTAGCAGTATTTACATTATTTTTATTTATTAGCATTATTTCTTGCCGTTCAAGGACAACATTACTGTGGTTCTGAATGCATAAACTAGGGCTCCTGTTCTCAAGCCTCTCAGGCCTATATTACCCATAAAACAGGGACATTTTTTCCTAGGAACTTCAGCCAATGTGAACACCCTATTATAATTTGCTCCTGAATGCTTCCTCCAAAAGCTGCTCCCTGGCTACACAAATACTGAGATGGGACAGTACTGCAATCTACATTACGTTCTCCCATGAAAGTGGAGTGGCATGAAAGCTAAAGAGAGAATGAGATGAATAGAATAGAAAGAAGGTCATTCAGGTTATGGCAAAGCTCTTAAGTATTTGTTCAGTACCAGGATGTACATGACATTTTGATAGACACAGACAGAAATAATTCTCATTTTCAAGCCCATATTTTGCAACACTGTCCTCCCTTACTCTTTGGGCCATCACAGTATTACTGAGTTTCTTCCAGAAAGGAGTAAACTACTGTGGTTGTGTACTATTTAATTGAGAAACTTAAAAGTTCAGTTAAGATCTCTGGGAAAAAGATTGTCACTAACACTGTCGACAGCCTACTCTGAACAGTAGGCCTTAATCCTTGAGAAAGCAATCATTTCAATGTACTCCCCAGATTCAATTCCCTGTCTGAAATTGGCTTAGCTGAAGCCTTTCCTCACCTCAATTGGTAAGAGCTCTTTGATGAAGGGAGATTGGAAAAGACTGGCTTAAACAAAGTTAAACTGATAATCCTTATTGGACATAGGAATTCTCAGAGTTTTCAAGACATGAGGCAAATTCCTAGGAGAAGACTGGTTAATAATTCTGCATAGTCTCTTAAAACTTCATGTTAAGAAGGGACATGATATATGAATGTAGAAAAATTATGTAGTGCTTCTCTTTGGAACAAATCTTGACTGTTCCAATCCAAAAATCTTTCATGGGGAGCAATACAGACTTAGCTCCAATGATGAATACAATTTTCTGAGTATTTTCCCTACCCCAGATCTTCTGTGAGGTTGCAAGACCATCACAGTTACTGACCATTATCCCACATACTTTTCTGATATAAAAAAAAGACAGAGGAAACATTATTTAAAGTATTTGTTTTAAAACAAGGAATTGGAAAATAACTGAGAGGGAGGATAAATAGTATCCTTCTAAAGAGACCTGGAAAGTGTCTCTACAGAATGAAGGGAAATCTAAAATTTATGGACTTTTTAGCGACATATTTTGATGATCAGAGCTTCTGATTTTTAGGATCATTTCCCAGTACTGTGTTTGGTAGAGCTCCGGGCTCCAGGGCTGGGGGCTGGTCAGGACACTGTGAAGAGCCTTCCCAACAGACTCTGATAAATGAAGCCTCTCAGCTCTGAGGCTTTCCTGTAAGTATGCAAGAACAGCCAAATCCCACCCATAAATTAATTTGCAGAGATGGGAATGAAGACAGAGGTGATGTGCTCTCAAGGGTTACACTGTCCATCACTGGCCACTAGCACTGAGCTGTCACCTCTATGACATCAAAGGGATTCTTCAGCTGAATGACAGCCACATCCTCTTGCCAAACCCAGTAGTTACGCAGTGAGTGATGCATGGCCTTTATGAGGGCTGTGAATGGTGAGATCTGGTATTGCATTCATCTCCCACATATGAATGAGTCATCTAAGTGTTGGGCCAAGAATGAAAACGGTGGGGGAGTACTTTATAAACTTCACCACACCCACCCAGTTTCTGGAATCCTATTAACAACCCTCTAAGAAATTGCTTTCTCTCCTGCTTGGCATTTCTGAGATCAAAGTATGCAAATGAGCACCCACACAGCTAATGGCATATAATTATATCTTACATAATATTATATTTTATTGTATCACCTATTTTACACAATCATAATAATTGCATAATCATTACTATGGTGTGCAGTCAATGTGACATGGTAGCAAAGAGCTGGGGCTCTCAAATCTGACCCTTGGGTTCGAACCCAGATCTGTCTCCTCTGTAACTCTCTCTGAAATGCCCAGTCTCAAAATCAATCAGTGTTTTCTTTTTTAAATGTACTTAACTGAGATAAAAATAGCCTCTCATAAGGTTGTTTTGTGGGTTCAGTGACACAGTTCAGGTAGAGTACTGAATTCTAAATTCAACAGCATCTCTGATAATTATCATTAGGCTGTGAGTTAATAATTCTGAGAAAACATGGTTTGTACAATTTCAGAAAATTTGGAGAGCGAAAAACTGTAGGGAAATTCCACTAAAACTAATCTGCTGGTTAAGGTTTAAGCTTCCACCTTTAAATCACCATCAAATTTAACTTCAGGTCCTCAGGTCCCTTAACATGCAAATGCTCCAGGGAAAAAGAAAGTTAGCTGCTTCTTGTTGCCATAGAATAGTAGGTTTCACTGAGGTACAAAGAATTGCTAAGTGGGGTGGGGGGAGGGCATAGGCTCTTTGCTTACTCAAGGAAAGACAATGACAATAACCAAAGCAAGTGACCTCATGATAACTATAATAAAAATATGCCAGGAAAATCCACTATACAGTCATCACCTCTTCGAACCATTAATGATCATTTTAATGACCACATCAAATAGCACAAATGCTGGAGAGTTAAGGCCAAAACCAAACATGTATCACACTCCAAAAAATAAATTAAGTGGCTGTCAGTCTAGGATATATTGATGGGCTCAGCAGCACTTGCTGTAACTCTTTAGTTTGGGATTTTGAGAAAGTAAAATTTGATGAGCATATTCAGTTTATGCATAGTCATTCATTTCCATGGAGATAAGGCTATTTAATAAATCTGTGTTCACTTGCAGGAGAGCACTTGCCAGCCCTTGAGTGAGAAGCAGGCATTACAGTACTCATTTGGGCCCTGCTCTGTCCCACAGGATGGCATGACCATGCAACATACTTCTCAGGATCCCAGTTACCCCAATACAAAACAGTGAATTGAGTCACATCACCTCTGGAACATTGTCTTACATTTTAGATTATATCCAAACTAAGTGATCAATTCTACAAACCATGTGAGATTATGGGGTCCTTGGGAAAAAGCTTAACAGTTAAAGCCATCCTTGAGTACCTATCAAATCCCAACCCACCTCTTCTATCCAACTTAATGCCTCTTATAAGTTGAGTGAATGTCCTTTCATTTTTCTATCTTATAGACTCAGAAATGTACCATTTCAGTACATAAGGCTCTAGTAGTCCTTTAACTGCAAGATGCCACTTCCTAGCAGAAATGCCCTCAGTTCATCTGACCATTCTGCTAGTGGACATTCCTGGGATCTTCTATGCTGTGCTTTATCAGCAGTGCTGCAATAATGTGTGTGTTTGTGTGTGGGCGCTTCTGTAGGTCAGATACTGTCTATCACTGGGGTACAGGGAAGTATAATTTAGCACACAAACCAGAACACTTAAGTTATGGTTTAGGTCAAAATCTCACTCAGAGGTTGGGAACTGGTCAGACAGGGTGGGTCACTGGGGAGCTGGCCCCCTAGGAGGTAGGGTGGCAGGATATGCTCTTGTCCCCTGTTCCTCCTTTCTCCCTCTGCTTCTGGATCATTGTGAAGTGAGCAGTTTCCCCCACTGTATCATGCTGCCCTGCCATTTCTGCCTCAGAGCCAGCTGACAATGGACTGACCTCACTGACACTATAAGCCAAAATAAACCTCTCCTGTTTTAAATGTAGTTGTCAGGGATGTTGTCCTAGCAACAGGAAAGCTGACTAACACAATATATGAGGGATACTAATAATTATACTAGTACAACCAGTAGATACTGGGACCCCCTAGGTAAAGCAGAATGTAGTCTCCCTAGATAGGAGTATATATTGTTTTTGAATTAAAAAAAAATAATAGATACAAATGTCCAAAGTAAATTCTGGGATATATTTAAGCCTTCAAATACTACTAGCTAATATTTAATTTTTCCCCTGAAAAATTAAGAGTAGAAATATCAGAAGTTTATATTTTAATCCTCAGACAGCAGCAGCCAAATATCTTTTTCTTGCTAAAAGGCAGGATTCTTTCATATGGAGCGCACACTGGTTCAGAATTCCTTTCAGCCCTAGTTTTGATGGGTTGTAAGCCCTTTTCTCCTTTGAAATGTGGTGCTGCTTTTTACTTGATGCCTCTTTTCAGCTTCCAGAATGAGATACTGGTAGAAGGGAAAGAATGGTTTCTTAGCACAATAACTCGTCTTTAATTATCAGTCTTATCTCTCAACTGCAAGGTCATGATTCTCTGCATGGAGAGGCTGAGAGAAGCCTCTTTATGAGTTCGGCATGACAGCCTTTGTCATCTTCAATTACTTTCCCTACAGATCCTGCCTGTGGACATATTTTCCCTGTCTCTTCTCTTTTAGGTATACCTGGTTCCTTTATGACTTTCTAATGTTTTACAATCCCCAAAAGTCCGAACCACTAGTTGAGTATTCTTTAACAATCAATTCCATTCAATTTTTATTTGATCTGAAATTGGAATTTTGAAATCCAAGATTAGCAGCAGACCCTTGGATCAGCAAAGATTTTTATTTGTAGACACGAAAGGGATCGTCTGATATTTGTCTTATCAACAGTACCAATTTGCTTTGGTGGTAACAGGAATTAACAATAGAGCTCAAAATTCACCCAAAGCAAACTTGAGAATCCTTACTTTGACTACAGAAACATAACTAATCAATGAGGACTGTTGTTGTCAAGATTCAAAACAAACAGAATCAATTTATTCACTACTATTTCTTGAGCCAGAGAATGTCTCAGAGCTTGTGGGAGATGCACAGTTGTATAAGCACACACCAACTTACCAACATCGTAAAGTCACTGGTTAGCTCAATTAAAAATGAGGTGGAATGAAGTACCAGGAATACTTTGCTAAATCAGTTGCCATGAGTATTTCTTCACTAAGATGGTGCAGTCTTTTGTCCAGGAAATACGTTGAGCAGATGGTATGATTATGTCAACATCACTGGTTTTCAGAGTGGGTGATGAGAAAGTAATACATGTGCCCTAACCTCAAAGGGATCTGGTATGTCTGCATGAATCAATTCAGATTTGGATTTAGAAGAGTAAATAATGAAGGTTATTTGCATCTCTTTGCAGCACAGTGGTCAGATGCAACAGTTCAAGACCTGCCTTTTTTCCAGAGCTGAGCTCCATTATTGCTAGTGGTGTGACCCTGGCATGTTAGTAACACTTCTACAAAAATAGAGATAATTACAACATAGTGCAGATTGTGCACATGTATCTTGAACATTTTGAAGACCAAATGATCTGCTATGGGACTGGTGCCTAGTACATAAAATAGAATATGGGCTGTTGTTTTGAAAAGCAATATCCCACATCTTTAATAACTTATTTAACAACTCCAAATATGCTATGCACCATGTACCAGGTGCTATTCTAAAAAATATAAAATGTATTTTATAACAATGTATTTGGTCTATAGTAAGTTCTCAAGTTATGAATGAGTTGTTTTGGGAAAACAGAACTAAGTCCAACAAACTGAATCTTATACAGCACACCAGTGAAAGTTTATAACTCAAAAATTCATCAATCAGGCTTTTACTGTACTAATATCCTACAGGGGAGAAATATTCCATTTTACAGATGAGAGTACTGAGGCACAGGGAATTCATTCAATAGCTGGCTAGTAGCAGAACCATGGCTCAAATCAAAATTCTAGAATCCATGCTCCTAACTACTCCACTAGGCTGATCTCACCCTCTAAGTCCTCTGTTCCCATAGTAAGTTGCTTGAGTCTCAGTACAGAGACAGTCAGAAGAACTGGGAACACAATGTAACCAAAGAGGCAATGACATTAAGGTCCCTTCCAAAGGCTGGTTCCTTAGACCTAGGTGTGTATAAACATCAACATATCTCTGTGTGACAAGCACAGTGAGCATTATTTTGTTCCACAGGTAGGAGGCAAGTTGCTTGTTTACAGGAGGTTCTTTGTGAATCCCACACTCTCAGAGGACTGAACTTTCAGAATTTAAAAGAGCTTACACTTCAGCCTGGTGGAGTAAAACGGGAAAGTCAAGAAGACCCCAAATCTACCTTGGATTCTCATTTGCTGCCTGGGCAATCCTCTGCCCTGCTCTGTGACCTGCTTTTCCACACTTGAGCACAAGTGTGAGAAAGTGAAAAATGAAGAATCAGAGAACCCTTTCAATATTGCTGGTCTAGTGTGACTGGCACAATCATACAGAATTCAGCATACAATTTTTTAAGAAATATGATTTAGTCTAGTAGTTTTCTAAACAAAATTGTCTTCTTTAGTCAGGTTTCCCTATATATCACCAGACTTTTTATCGTATTTCTTTACTACCTTATTTGGGGGATGTCATCTAGTCCCACATATAGACTGTTCCGTAAAACACTTGCCTGTTAGCTCTTTATGATTTAATATAACAAATAAATATGATGATAACTCCCTTTAAGTGTTGATGATAGATCTAGGAAATGAACTCTAGGAAGGAAATATTTTGCTCAACCCTTGACTCCATTTGTGGATGAAAGATCCCCGTCATTTCCTCAAGTAATTTTGCAACATATTCTGGAAAATTTAGAAATGAACCAAAGTCATTAAAAGCCACTAAAACATTTGAGTGATTGACTATATTGGCCTCCTTGGAGAGGTGGCATACTCTAGTTTGATCTCAGTTTCTCATTTGTACAATGGGTCTAGTGGCTTAAATTAAATCTCATAGACAACACATGGGAGATCTACAGTTGTTCCTAACTGTATTGTTGGTGTTTCTGCTGCTGGGTTTGAATAAAGATACTCAAAGGACCAAAAATTAACTTATGAACCATAATAATTAGTATTAACTCCCCTGTCTCAAAGTTCTATTCTTATTTATTTGAATTCTGTCAGAGATCATTTTTAATAGTGTAGGTCTGTTGGTTTTTAACTTGTACTAAATCTCTTGAAAATGGGATGCTGAAGGCCCTTAACATCAAGGCCTAGAATGAATAACAAATGGACAGGGAGGAAAACCAGGTGCTGAATAGGCTCTGAGCTTTGTTTATGAGGATCCAACCTTCTCTGTGGCCATGGGGGTTCTCTGTGCCTCGCTTCTGTGTTTGGTATAGATGTTGCCAGTGAAGAGGGGACACAGTAGCACCTAGGGAAGCCAGACACCAATTGTCATGACATAGTGTAAAGGGATCTTTTAGATCATTTAATCCCTCAGTCTCATTAATTTTACAGGAATCAGTGTGTTATGAAAATGATTTGGCTGGGTGGTTATAGAAGGCATGGTTGAGACACAGGTAGCTAGCTGCAAAGCCTCATATCTGCCTCATCTGCAAAGTACAGAACTGTTCCAGTGACATGGGTTGGCTCTTTATAGGGATGTGGGCCATGTCATCTCTGGATGCCAATAAAACAAATTCTTTTTCTATGTGGAATCTCTTGACTTTAAAATGTTGACCATTAAATTCACTAGTAATATATGGAATGGGCCAAACAAAATATAACCAGTTAACAGTTTTCAAATTCTGATGGAGCTTTAGTCTTCTGAATCTAGTTCAGTGTTTCCCAATGATCCTTCTTCCCCAATAGTTGGCCTGGTTCTTGGATATAACTCACGAGCAATTCCTGCCTCACAGAAAATGCTCCACATTGTTTTCTTCTCTGAATAAATGAATCAATGGGATTCATCTACGGAAGGTGTAGACAGAAAAACTACTATTATGGGTTATAAAAGTGTCAGAAAGATCAGGGTAAGGCAGTTGATCTTTACTTGATCTTGAGGAACAGAATACAGGGAAGCATCAAGTACAAACGAAGAAATCATGAGGGCTAGGAGGACATAAGTCAGAGGGCAAAGGTATGCTAGCACCAAGGTTTGTTCTGAAGGGTTATCTTCATGGTGCAAAATATTCACACCTTGGAGCAAGACCATAGAAACCCCACAGTGCAGACAATTCACTTCACAGGACCCACTCCGAAGCCCCAGTGCACATCTGCCACCAACCTGCTATACGACACGAGTCAAGACACTTGAGTGTCCTTGCTTCATCCCCTCATCTGTAAAGATGGTCATGATCCCACCTACTTTATCAGCTTGGCAGCCAGAATTTGAGGATTATGAGATAATGTTCTCAAAGCCTCTTGCTCAGTACACAAAAAGTTCTTAAATGGGATCAACCCTGTGTTTGTTATTATAATACCTAAGCATCTAATCCCTCATTGATAAAAATGAGAGAGTTATACCAGTGAGATCATTTAAAAAACCTAATTGGCTAGAAAATGTCCAGGCAGAGGCCATGATAAGATTACGCTATTCCCTAGTGAAGAAAATACCCAAGTACAAAATTCTGTGCATAAGCTACGCAACCCCAGAAAGCTAAAACATAAAAACTGCCACAACTATCATAGGGAATTTCAGTATGTCTATTTTGTATTTATGTTTTCATTTCATTTTTAGGTTTCTTTTTACATCAGACATCCAAGTACCATCTTCTAAAGAGCCAAAGAAGCTCACTGAAAAATAGATCCAAAGAGCACTCTACTGTCAGCAAGTTTCCTTGGCAATAAGGTTTTCTATTCCCAGGGTGTAGCTGGGGAAAGAGGAGGGAAAGAAAATTGTAAACAGGTTCTGTAGTCTCCCTACAGTCCTAGCCGTACATCCAGCTGATAAATAAGACTCAAGCAGAGTGGAATTTTAACCAAACAACTTTGTATACAAAAAGAAAGGTTATCTCTCCTCTTGGGATGGGCAGAGCTGAACAGCTTCCATCAGGAGCTGCAGAGCTCTATAAACTTCAGCAGCACATTCCAACTCTCCTAGAGCACTAATGAAATTGTAAAAGTAGAGCTGTCCTTTAAATATTTATGTCTGAAGTTATGACATGCTTGAAGTGATAGGGAACTTGAAACAACATTTTAATAGTTACGAATGCAGTTAGAAGAAAGTCTTGACATCTGATGAGAGTGGAGAAGGCACTACAATTGAAGAACAATTTACTACCAAGAAATCAATTTGAAAATTCTATACAAGATTATCACCCATTAAATTGTCTTTCTTCAAAACTGCGGGCCCTAAAATGATGCTTCTGGACAAAAAATTTTACAAACAATAAATGCTAATTAACTAATCTATTCAAACGGGTTGATTGAAAGAGCAAAAAAGTACCTCTTAGAAAAAGCTCAATACTCTTATCATATTGCTGCTGATTCTACTACTACTTTGGTCTTCTTTCTTTACTAAAAACTGACAAGGCACTGGGCTGTGAACCAGACCCCCTAAGATTTCTTCCACTTCATACATCATGAGAACAATGCAGTATAAGTAAATGGAAACACACACACACACACACACACACACACACACACACGCGCATATATATACATCAAGTGAGACATCTTAAGAAATCTGGTTATGATATATGTTTAAGTGGGACAGGCATTGATTGCAGTAGTTATTAAAGTAGAAGAGAATGTTGGTGACTCAATAAGACTATGGAATCACATACATTTACACATAGACATACACGCATACTCATGCACACACTAAGAGATGAATTTTTGTGTTGGCAAAGACTATTTATGACCACTGCAAGTAGACTAACAATACTGAAGGCTGGCAGATAGCAAGTAAGTACACAGAAATAAAAGCCAGCGTTCATTCAAGAAAGCCAAATCTAATCAAAATAAATAATGACTTGGGCTATAACGGAAGAAAAAAACAAAGGGTATTAGAACAGCAAAAAAAGATAATCGGGAGCCAGGGAGATGGCTCAGTGTAATAAGCACTTCCTTAGCAAGCGCAAGGGCCTGAGTTCAATTCCCGATTCCACCAAAAAAAAAAGATAATCACTTTTCTTTTCTCATGCAGTTTTTCTGTACATTCCTGTTTCCCTCCCTCCCTCCCTCCCTCCCTTTCTTCCTTCCTTCCCTTCCCCTCCCCCCTTACCTGTCTGCCTACTTACCTTCTGGCCTTTCTGTCTGCCTGCCTGTCTCCCTCCCTCCCTCCCTCCTCCCTCCCTTCCTCCAGCCCTCTTTGTGAGACAGCATCTGACTATGTCAGTAAACTGCCCAGGCTAGAGGAGGTCTTGTGATTCTCCTGTTTCCAAGAATGTTAGGATTGCAGATATTTGCTACCACCTGGCTTAGATAACATTTTCTAAAACAAGTCAAGATCTTTGGTTGCCCTCCAACCTGACAAGATTTACTTGCCTCTGTCTTCTGGTCTCAGGGATCTTAAGTGATAACATCGTTCTAGAAAAAAACTATTTCAATTTAGGAAAAAATCATGGAAATAAAAAAAGAAAGACAATCCATAGTGTTTTAGTGGCCCTTTCAACAGTGAAGATGGTGGGCCAGTTACATTCTCTGGGAGCTGATTAGAAAATACTTCCTTCCCTTTCTTTTCTTTCATGGTTCCATTGATAGAGCTAGTGAACTAGTGTACCACTTGCCTTGTGTTGGTTTTATACAACCTTACAAAAGATTTGATGTCAACTTTTGCCATTTGGGCAGAACCAAGTTGTAAGAATCTTTAATATTGTGCCCTTTAACATGAAAACAGACAGAGGAGAATCAAATATGAGCATCAATTTAACATCATGTGAAATTCAGCCTGAAGGGCATTATGTCCTCATAAAGCATAATTACTCCTAAAGTTTTATCTCAAATTATCTCAGAGGTACTCTCACCAGCCGGTAATAAACAGACTTGGAAAAATGTCAGTGGCCACATTAAACATGCCCAGGCTGAACACGGCGATTTATGTACAAATAAATTCAATAGGAAGAGTTCCTCCTGGTTCTGACTATCCTGCTGGCTCTGATGCTTTGCGTGTACCGCGACACAGAAAGGGAAGTACGGAGAGTGTTTCCTGAGAAACAGCAGTTTCTACACACTCAGGATGGGTATCATCTGCAGCATGGCCTTAAAAAGAACCTGACAAAAGCTCTTCGCTTCACAACCATCTTTTTTTGAATCTTCTGTTTCAAAGCATAGCACATACCTGACCTGCTAAATAAATTAACAGCCTGTGGGCCATTTTGTCAGTTAAAAAATAAAGTGAAATGAAAACATTGACGAAAGAACGAATCCAGAAAAGAAATGAAGTCACTGAGACTTAGCAGCAGGAACGACAGCAGTGTACTAGTTAGCTGGTGAGCAACAAGAGATGCACAAATAGTTTTCTGGGGGTCCTGGAGCAAAGGGAGGATTTTGCTTAGCATTTTTAACTCTCATCTGTGATTCACAACCAAATATAGGGAAGGCTCAGAGATTGCGCCACGTGGGGATTGTTTCCAGAAGGCGTGTGGTTCACCAGGCTTGGGTAGTCGCCACCCAGGGAGCTCTAGAGAAAGACAGATCACTTCACCAAAAGCAACAGATACTGGCTACTTCCCTGCAGAGCTACGACCTAAAATGTTCTCAGTAATCTCACCAAATTCCCCTGGGTGCCCAGGGGAATTGTCTGCTTACTTCAGTCTTGTACCTAATGGGGTAATGGGTTATTCTGGGGACTTCATTGCTGTCCCCTCCCGGCTCACCTGTGAGCATCAACATGGCCCACTGCTGTCACTCAAGGCTAAATACTCAGCATATGAACCCCAAAGGAGCAAACTGGGTGTGGGTGGAGTGGTGATGAAAATAGGTCAGTGATGCTTCACGAATCAGGCCCAAGGAAAGGTAGCACTTCTTCAAACACAGGCAGCACAATCAATCTGCTGGGCTTTTTTAAAAAGTTGAAAGAGTAAGCAATAAATCAACAGTGAAAGGGTAGGTTCTCTACCACCGAACTGTCTTAAGGTGCCATTTTAAATGTCTTTGTAGTGACCTTGCCTACTCATAATTTCAAGCCTCAAAATAAGCTTTCCTCATATATTTCATGTGGCAGCTTGCTTCGAAAACATCCTGTTTCTCAGACAGTGATGTCTAACAATTTAGTGCTTATCTAGTGACTGTCCTCTGTCTTGTAAGTGAACAGGTCAAGGGTTTTAGTTATCTAGCACTCCAACAGCCGTCTTGGCCAGTACAGTATGTCGGAAGAGTATAGTCTTAGTTAACACCAGGCCACATACATGGAAACAAGCTCGATTTTGGTACCATTAAGAAGTATTAAGTGACACCAGGACTACTTCATAGCAAACCTGTTCCAAGTGCCAAGAGAGAGGCATCCTGATGGCTTGCAGTGTCACTGGAAAACAATGCTAGTGTAGCAGTTGAGTGGCACATTATGGCTTAAGGTGAATGAGTGTCACCTGTGGGACTGACCCAAGAAAAGGACACGGGGATATCCACAAAAAGCAGGGGTATATGTGTTAGAAGACACCACTGTTGCTTCTCTACACAGATCATTCTACAAGTTCCAAACCTGAGCCATCAATCAGCTTCACAGAAGATGTCTTGGAGTGTACTTGATTCAAAGTGACACTGACTGCTAGGTACAACTAAAGTTCTTATTTTTATGGAGCACACGTGGTTCAGAGTAAAGAGGGCACAGAGCCTGTGAGAGCAGACGTGAATTTGATTCCTTGCTTTGCCTCTTAGACGATGCATATGTTGGTGAAGTAACTAATCTCAGTTCCTCTATCCATAAAACAAATGGTACCCACTCTGCAAGGCTGTCATAAGAATTAGTATGAAGAAAACAGCCTCTGTTTGACACCTGAGAGTGAGTCCATAACAGACATTTAAATGCCTCCTGTAAAAGGTCAAAAGTTAGAGGATTGTTGTTGTTTGCCATTATAAATTGAGTAGCACTTTTCCGAAGTACTGTATACCCCACTTGTTTATTTCCTTAATTTAATCACTCTGACCCAGTGTTATCTAATAGAGGGAAATGTTCTCTACTGACCATGAAGGCAGCCATTAGCAACATCTGGCTCTCAGCACTTGGAAGGTGGCTAGAGAGACTCAGGAACTAAATTTTTAATTGTATTGAATTGTAATCAATTTGATTTTAAATAGCATCATGCAGTAGATGGGTACTGTATGGGACAGCATGACAAGCTGAGCCCCGATGAAGAACAGGGGATGTGGGTATACGTACATAGCAGCGGGGAGGAGACAAATCCGCAGGCTCTTCCACTGCCACAGGGGGCTCTCAGGGCAGGCTGGGGGCTTCACATCTACTCTAAGTGCTGCACTTAGGACAGAAAAGCACCAGACAGCAGCTCTCTCTGCCATGTCAAGTTTCCAAATGTTTCTTTTCTTCTTTTTTTCTTTTTTAGCAGAACTGGGGATTGAACTCAGGCCCTTGTGCTTGCCAGGCAAGTACTTATTCTACTG
>NDGM010961311.1:0-15175 GCA_002564305.1 Octomys mimax
GTCCCCACCCTATGACTGTATGAGGCTTTGGGGGGACAACTAGACACAAACCATAACAGAAGGCAATTAACTCTGACTCCACAATACTAGCAAACAGAATGCAGCAAGTCATCAAGAAAATTATACATCACCACCAAGTAGAATTCATCCCAGCAATGCAGGGATAGGTCAACATACGCAAATCCATAAATGTAATACACCAAATCAATAGACCCAAGAACAAAAAAAAAACACATGATCATCATACTAGGTGCAGAAAAAGCTTTTGACAAAGTCCAACACTCATTCATGTTTAGAAAAACCCTACAGAGAATTGGAATAGATGGTCTGTATCTCAATCTGATAAACGCCATCTGTGAGAAACTAACAAATAGGAAAAAACTCAAAACTTTTACTTTAAAATGAGGAACAAGACAAGTATGTCCACTGTCTCTACTCCCATTCAATATATTTGTGGATACATTAGCCAGACCAATTAGACAACAGAGAAAAACAAAAGGAATAAAGATTGGAAAAGAAATGAAATTATTCATATTTACAAATGACATACGCTACAGAGGACCCCAAAAAACTCCAAGAGTCTTATAGATTTAACAACCTAATCAAATATTTTAGCAAGATATAAAGTCCACACCTAAAAATCAGTAGCATTTTTGTACACAATGAACTCACTGAGAAGGAAATTAGAGAAACCACACCTTTCACAGTAACATAAAAAAAGAGAAATACTTAGGGAACAATCTCACAAATGAAGTAAGAGTTTTATACAGTGAAAATTACTGTACTCTAAGAAAAAAGACAGAAAAGGAGAAAAAGGAAAGATATTCATTGGTCCTGGATAGGAAGAGCTAACATTGTGAACATGGCTATATTCCCATTGTTATACAGATACAATGCAATCCGAATGAAAATCCCATTACTTTACTACACCGAGCAAGAGAAAATCTTCCTAAAATGCATCTGAACCCGGAAGAGACTCAGAATATCAAAAACAAACTTGGGAAACAAAGGAAAGACAGGAGGCATCACAATCCCTGACCTGAAATTATACTAAAAGCTACTGTGATAAAATCAGCATATTAGTATAAAGACAGACCTGAGGATCAATGCAACAGATTAGAAGATGTAAACATAACTCAAAGTATATTCAATCACCTTAAGGGTAATAAAGGACCAAACATGTTCACTGGAATTAACATTGGTGCTGGAAATATTGGCTTTCCACCTGCCAAAGGCTAAAATTAAATCCATGTTTATCACCACGCAAAAACTAGTCTAAATGGATCAAAGAGTTAACCATTAAAACAGAAACAATATTTTGCAGGAGAATATAGGTAGAAATCCTAAAGATATGGTGTAGGTAGAGAGTTCATGAACAAAAACCAAGCTGTATAGGAAACTTTTCAAAGAATTAACAACTGGGATCTCATCTTTTGAAAAGTTTCTGCACTTCAAAGGAAACCTCTAGCAGATTTAAAAGAAAAACAACAAACTGAAAAAAATATATCCTACTATTCCTCTGACAGAGGCCTTCTATCTAGAATTTAAAAAGAATTAAGAAAATCAGGCCCCCCAAATTCAAAGACCCATTCCCAAAATAGGCATCTGAGATGAATATACACTTTGGAGATGAAGACATACAAATGGCAAGTAAATATATGAAAGAATGTTCAGCATCATTGCTCTTTTGAGAAATGAAAATTAAAACAACACTGAGATTCCATCTTGCCCCAGAAAGAATAGATAGTATCAAAAAGTCAGCCAATAATAAATGTTGGAAGAACTGTGGGGAAAATGTAACCCTTCTTCCTTTTTGGTGGAAATTCAGATTGGTACAACCTCTATGGAATCAGTATAGCAATTCCTTAAAATTCTAGGATTGGAGATCCCATTCAAGCCATCTATTCCCATCCTGGCTACTTTTCCTGAAGAACTGAAAACATACCACAGTGATATAGGTGCACCCATGTTATTAGCAGCACAATTTGTCATAGCTAAGTCTTGGAAACAACCCAAATGCCCATCAACTATGGAATGGATAAAGATGATGTCATATTTTTATACAATGGAGTATTATACAGCTATAAAATAGAATAATTTAGAGGCTTTTATTGGGAAAAAGATGGGCTGGGAAGATGGTTCAGTAGAATAAGTGCTTTCCCAGAAAGCTCAAGGGCCTGAGGTCAATCCCTGGTTCCAGAAAAAAAAATGGTATAACTAGAAACCATACACTTAAAGGAAATAAATCAGACCCACACATGCAAACATCATATTGTCTCTTTAGTGTGAGAACCTGAAAGAAAAAATAAAATCTGAAGGGCACAGTAGATACTGGGGAAAGGGAACTAACCTATTCAAAAGGAAGGAATTACTGAGTTGAGAAGGACGGGATAGTAAGTGGGGAAAGAGATATATCTATGCACGTAAGTAGGATGGTTTGAACAACTCTACTGTAAATTTCTGCTGGTCTATGGGAAGGCACAATGAATGCTTAATTTGTTTTGTCTCCTTTCTTCAATTATTTGACATTTTTCACTTCTTAATTTCTTACATATTTTTTCTTCCACCTGTAAATGTATATATCTGGTAATATGAACAACTACTTGGAAGACAACACTATAATGTGAAATTCATACTATTTTGCTAAGTGAAATTCTGTATCACTTGTAATTTTTCTGTTTTGATACTATTTTGTGATCTATTCTAAAAATTTAAAAATTAAAAGTTTCACATACCTGGAATTGTATATGTGATGAATTCTGTCCACTGGGAAAACTGCATATAAGAAGAAAACGGAGACTAGATTTAAATAAATATTCTCAGCCAAATAAAAGACTGCACTATTAACATTTTATGCCTTCCCATTAAATTAGCTTGAAGAAAATATATAGATTCCCATCATAAGCCTACAGTACTATCTACTTCATTGAGCTAGAAAGTCATTACCACTGTATACAACAAATGCAAAATGATACTAAGTATATTGGCCTTTTTTGAACTGTGAGATACACACACACATACAATTTTGTGCAAACAGTATACATATGATCAAACTCATCCAATTGTGAAAACAATCACCCTATCTATATAAGAATTCTATTTATAATTAAAATGCTAAAGCAAATGAACTTAAGCTGTTCCTTTATTTTTTTTTACATTGGTTTGAAACTCCTGGAAAAGTTTCAAAGACTACGTGGGCTATAACTTACATAACAGAAAACATGTAAAAATGAATTTTCCTGTGTTCAAATATATCTCTGTAATCACAATGTTATGTATCACCTCCAAGCATATCATCTTATCACACTGATTACATTGGCTGTGCAACTTACTGACTGCTAAATGGAAGAAGATGACAACATTAACTTTGGTAAAGTGCTCTTTGTCTCCTGACAGAGGCTAGGGATTATCTCCTGAACAGTAGTTAAATAAATCAATTTGCTAGGTTCTTGACTTAACACCCCAAAAAAGCATTTTAGGAAGCATTAGTGAACAACACAACTTGTTGGACAAAGTTAGAAAACAAGAGAAAGGAGGGAAAAAAGCTTCTTGAGGGTTTAAAGGAGGCACAGCTTTAATGAAGATGATCAGACTGACCTGATAACAAAGAAAGGTGGTAAGATTTTAAAGAACTGGGTGAGGCAGAATTTTGCTGGATACTATTTCTGTTATGATTTTGGGAGATGGTCCCGAGGAAAGTCTTTCCCTTGATCTGTTCTCTGTGAGGTGATTCTTCTGTAGAGAACTGCTAGAATCCAAGACAAAAACAGTCTTGGGCAATGACTCAAAACTTGGTGCTTGTTAGTAGTTAGTATCTCTCTCATTCTCATATATTAGTGTCCTCAGTATCGGAGAGGAATGAGATAGATTATGTAAATCTAGGGCTTATCAACATAGTTTTCCCAGGTTTTAGACAGACAGTCCCAAAACAATTAACTTCTTTTTTTTTCTTTTACATGGAGCATTAATGGCCTGATGAGGCTTGAAGAAATAAAATACAGGTACAGTATGAAGGTCAATATTTGCTCTACATTAGTTGTTTATTGAATATCTTTTGGTATAAGCAAAGAGTCAGTTTTTTTGTTTTTAGTTTAGGACAGGGTGCAAAGAGTCTCACTGCATAAGTCAGACTCATAATGATCCCCCTGTTTACAGCTTCCTAAATTCTGGGATTACAGATGTGTGCCACCACCCCAGTTTCAATCCCTGTCTCAGCACACCCCAGGGGCGGGACCAGCACAACAGGCCCCGGGGATGGAACTTCTGTGTCTAAGCAGACACCTCAATCCCCAAGCTATTTGGCTGGCCCCTTGTTTTATTCTTTTTATACCAACAAGAGTTTTTATATCCCTGACTGAATTAGAGGAGAATATATGTCATGCTTTACATGTGTATCAGGTTAAGGGTCCACGAGTGCATCTGTCCTCTCTCCCTATTATGGCTTCTAACTGTCACTTTAGTCATGTGATAACAGAGAATTCACCCTGCAGATTCAAAACAATGATATATTTTTCTTCATACTATTTTCTAACTCTGTACTTTTTATAAGTTTTATTTTTAATTGCATTCCTTAAAATTTAATTTTTAAATGCTGCGGAGAGAGATCTAAGAGCCTGCCTGTCCTGGAAAGCACAAGGACCCAGGTTCGACCCCCAGTACCACATGCCATGCTGGTTCCACAACAAGCTGACCATTAAAGCCAGGCATGGTGGCCCGTGCTTATAATCCCAGAAATGGAGAGGCTGCAACAGGAGGATCACTATGAGTCTGAGCAGTGAGACCCTGTATCAAATAAATATACAATTTTTAAAAGTTATAATTTACCTTGAAATATCTTCAAGGTAAAGAAGATTGTGTTCATCGTGACAATCATTAATCCCTTCTTTCCCTGTGTGTTTACAACATGTCCTTCATCCAAAATAAAAGCTATTTTGTTCCACTTTGAGTCAGAGAGGTAATTTGCTTGACAATAAAATGGATAAAAGTGATTCCTGGGACATCTCAATCTGGTTTATAAGAAACCTCGTCACTTTCCCCTAGACCTATTGAAATATTATTGTATTGAAATCAAACTAATATGCAAGAAATCCAGTTACCCTGGCTGGGAATACCATATGATTGATCAAATGGCCAGACCAGGAATATTAATACATTACAAGGAAAGAATGAAACAGCAAGGCAAAACTGGGCAACAGATATTTGAGTGAAACAGTTATTTTTAGAATAGAGTTCTGTGACTCTAGATAACTAGCTGACACAAACACAAATCAGAAATAAGTCACCCAGTCACGATCTTCCAGAATTCCTGACTCACATATCACAAAATATTTTCTTTTCAGCACTGAAATATTGAGATAATATGCTTTCCAGACATAGGTAAATGAAACAAAAGCAATGCCAGATGACCAAAAGATAGTACTATGAACTTTTAATACAAAAGACCAGAAATATTTTTTTTCAGTTTAAAATATTTAGCCTGTGTCAACTAGAGTGAATTTTTGACATTGAGGTTTCTGAGACTTTTCTCGTTTAAAGGCTAAACTACATAGAAACCTATGACTGAAAGAGTTTAACTGTTGGGTCAGATGATACATTAGGGACTACAATACTGCTTTGACATAGATTCTTATCTCATTGCCTTGTTTTACTGCATTGTTTGAGTATAATGATCATAAAAGAAGCCCATTGCCTTGTACTGAATCTGCTGATGTTTTATTTATGCAATGAAGACCTTTTTTTTGCCTTTTAGCTTAGCTCTACAAGGATATTTCAATGAATTTTTAATCTTCATTTTTAGCCTCTTTTTAAAGCAGAACTACAAGTGAGTCTCACAGTAGGCTCTCCTGAGCAACCAGGTATTTGTCAGGCTGCCACATGAGTCATTTTTTTCAATGACAAAGCAGGTGGCTGCCCTGGAGGGGAACATAAAAGGAATCTCAGTAATCATGTCCTACTTGAGTTGTCTACACATTGCTGACTCAACAGCTGGCTCTATCTAGAAAAAAACAAGGCAGGAGATAAAATATAAACCTTAAACAAACAGCATAAAATAAAATAGAACAGTCACTGAAACAATCACCATTCTTTTTTGTTCAAAAAATGATTTTTTTAGCATGCACACATTAAATGAAAATTCTATAAAATAAATTGCGAACAAGAATCTTTATGTTTTACAGAATGCCAGGTCTGGTATTTTATCAGTAAAACCTGCAAGGAAAATTACAATGATATAATCCACAAATCCTTTCTTGTTTGCTGAATGCAATATCAAGGCCCAGAGGATGCAAATTCTAAATGGAATCTCAGGCCAAGATCTGAGTAAGAATTTCTAGGCTACATACTTCACACGTGATTTGTTGCCTATGTTATTACATAAAGTAGTATGGGGGACCTTGAGAAAAATATTTAATAAAGACATGCCATTTTCTTTTGTAATCCAGTAATGAATAAGAAAAGTCTTCTGCATGGAACATGGGGGCTTCATAGCAAATGCCAGAGCTTGTGAATATGTAAGTAAACATCCTTGACAGGACAATATTTTGTGTCATATAAAATGAGTCACAGATTATTTTTTAGAAGATAGTAAATTATATCAAAAGATTGGAATTTGGAGTCAGATACTGAGAGTAGCAGAATAACATATATTGCTTTTCTCCTAGAAAATAACTGCTTTTCTACTCTTTGTTGGGACAAGACTTAATGGATTGAATTGCATCCCTATCTCTGAGACTAGGGGACATACCTATGGTTGTGCTACAGGGATAACTTCTATTTGGTAGTGGATATCATATCTTTGATATTATGATCTTACCAAAGTGATAAAAGATAACCAGCTAAAAGTGTGAAGAAATACTAAAGTAGCAAACACACAATCTGTGATGAGGTAAGGACAAACATACAAAAAGAGAAAACCCTCTATATGTGTATATATATATATATATATATATATATATATATATATATGTTCATCATTTGTCTAACAATGCGGTTCTGCAAAACTTATCATCAGTTCTTTTAGCCCCAATTATTCTAGTGTGGGATTATTTCTAAAACATCAGATCTCTTTAATGCAGATAAAATCTTATACCACCTTCCTTGATCTTTATTTGCTCAACCTTTTCTTACTATTCTACAAACAAACCATTGTGCCACTAAACCCGTAGTACCTAAGCTTCAGGATGCTTTTGTCTCAGGAACTTTTCTTTTTTCTTTTTTTTCCTCTTTGAATTTGTAAAACTAAGTTTATTGGTACAATTTAAATACACATAATGATCATGTTCATCATTCGGAATTTGTACATTGTGGATGATTGCCAAATGTTGGTCAACTTGTTACACCCAATTGAACTGAACTAGAGTGGAGTCCCACCTGAGGATTATTGCCAGCAGCCTAAGAGGCAGAACTAGAGAAGCTGTAGGAGTGATGTTAGGGAGGCCATGAAGGAATTATTGGAACTACTAGTTCTCTTGGGCTATTCTGCTAGGGGAGCTTGTCATGTTAGCTTTCCTGACAAACTTGGCTGTTCTCATCAGAGGAGGAGCTCAGGAGCTTTGGACATTGTTGTCACTGAGGATGGCTGCAGTTCATTGAGGATGATCTCTAGTTCTCACTTTGAGCATCACTTCCTGGTTTGGGAGGGGAAGAAGGTGCACTGCTCAGCCTCCTGCAGAAGCTTGTCCCATTGGGTTTCCTGATGGGAACTCAGCTTTCCTCATCCTTGCATGAGCTTGGGACTACACTGTTGCTGAGGATGATTGCGAGGTTGTTATCCTTTTCAGAAGAGCTCTGGTTCTTTGAGGGTTCCTTGCTGGATCCAGTTCAGATCCCTTAATCTTCTAACACAGATCCTTCATCCCACTGGCCTATACTTTCTGGCTTCCAGAAATGACAATGGGCCATTGCAGATATCCATGAAGTGAGCCTGTGTGAGACATTGTGGTGGATGCTAGGCCTCCAATTGGACTTGTGGGGGGCATTGTTATGAGTTCTAGGTTTTTAGCTGGACCCATGTAGGACACTGCTGTGGAATACAGGGCCTCAGCTGGATTCTTAGGTCTTTAGTATGTGGTCAGACTTCCTGCACTCTTCGTATGATTTTTTGGGATTGATTATGAAATAATATTATAAAATATGTGTCCTCCAGCAATGTGTAATACTAAAACCATGCTTGAAATACCTGTCATCTTCGTCTTCTAAATGTGTATGGTTTCTACTGTCATATCAATTATTATTATACTCTTTAAATTTTTAAAAAGGTAATAAAATAAAATGAGAATCAAGAACAAAATTTTAAAATTTTTTGAAAGCATGTTGTAATACTATCCAATCATGTGTCCCATCTTGCATAACTATATCTGTTAATCTGAGCAACAAATTTGATCATAAAAATAAATAACATATCAATCACTGTTAATCAGCCATTCTTGTTTTGAAAATCTTTAACATATGTATTATTACATGCTATCTTGTTTCTGTTTTTGCTTTTGTTTTTTTGCTCTGTTTTTACTGTTCAAAATAAAAGAAAATTATAATTAAAAAAGTATGTGTGCTCTATTGTATTGTTCACCTTGCAAAATATGTACATGGTATGTCTTGATTCTTCTTTTCTTCCATTCTCCTCCACTCCCTTCAACCCCTCTTCTTCTTCACAAACCTTTGTTTTCATTTTATCATTTTTTACAAATTCTGTTTATTGTACTTGAATGGCATTTCCCAGTACCATCACTGCCACCTTTGTCCCTGTTTACCATCCACAACTTCATCTGTATATGTTTTGTTGTTCTTTAAGGAATAAAGTAAACTCAGACTGTGAGAGGAAAGCAGCCACTATTAAGATATTTTGGTAATTTTTATTCTCCACCAGTTAATATAAATGACTTTGTTGTATAATTTGTGCAACAAACTGTTAATGCACATTTAACCTGCTTCTTTGTGGATTCTGAGATTGCAGAAGTCACACATCAATTAAATCATCATCTTCTAAATCAAAGCCTACAGTAATCAGTGTTTTAAGAACATTAATTAAATGATAATTAAATATGAATACTGCAAATATATGTACTTACACATACATTGACGTAAGAGGGGCTAAGGAAAATTGATTGACTTCTACAACCAGCCTTATTTTAACTATGATCATAAGGAGAAAATCTTGTTTTGAACTTTAAAAAATATATTTTCTTTCTGATCAACTTGTAACATCCTATAAATTTTCAGTATACATATTTCAGTAAACCTTTTTTAATTTTTAATTTTAAATAACAATGTAGTGATAGAAAAGAAAAAGCATTATAAATGATACAAGATTTCACTAAACAAAGTAATAAGAATTCAACAAAGATTGCTGTATTACATGATGCTATCTTCTAATTAGTTGATCAGATTACCAAATATAAACATGTAAGATTCATTTAACAGATAAAATAAAACAAAACAATAACAAAGAAGGCATAAGAAATTCAAAAGGGGGAAAATCAGATTAAGAAAATAAGCATTAACTATTCCTTTCAAAAGACCAGCAGAACCATCAATACAATTATCCAAACTATTCCGTATTTATATGTAGATGTTTTCCTTCTTTCATTTGTCCTTTTCCACATCTCAGTTTTACCTATCCATTGAACAATTTATTTCCCTTTCACAGAGTCTGTTGTGCCTTTTAGACTTTCATTACTTTTTCAGGTTCTCACACTAGCAAGATAATTCATTGTTTGCACATGTGGATCTGATTTATTTCACTTATCAATATAGTCTCTAGCTGCTTCCATTTAAATAAAAAAGCCTCAAATTTATCACCAGCAGAGTAAATAGAAAACACATGAATTGGGAGACAATTATAGAAGACTGTATGTCAGACAGAGGACTCCTATCTAGAACATATAAAAATTTAAATAAATTTAGGCATCCAAATTTCAAAGATCCAATGTGCATGTTGGTGTCTGAGATGAATATACACTTCACAAATGAAGAGATGCAAATGTCAAATAAATATGTGAAATAATGTCATTCAAGAGATGAAAATTAAAACAATGATGGCATACAATCTTACACCAAAAAGAATGGCTATCATCAAGAAGTCAAGAAAGTATAAATGCTGGAGAGGATCTGGGGGAAAAGAAACCCTTCTGCACTGTTGGTGGGCATGTAGGCTGATATTACCATTATGAAAATCAGTATGGAGATTCCTTAAAAAGCTAGGATTACAGGTCCTATTCAAGCCAGCTATTCCCGTCCTATGTATCCAAAAGAACCGAAACCATCATACTACAGTAATTTATATGTACCCATGTTTATAGCAGTATAATTTCTTATAGCTAAATCTTGGAAACAACTCAAATGTCCATCAACTGAGGAATGGATAAAAAAGGTATGGCATTTTTACACAATGAAGTATTATTCAGCTATAGAAAGGTAAATTTGAGGCTCTTGAATAATTGTATTGATGATTCTTCTGGTCTTTGGAAAGGAGCAGTTAGCACTGATTTTAAAGTGAAAGCTTTCAATTTTTTGTCCACTAAGTATAATGTTGGCTGTTGGTTTATTGTAAATGACTTATAAGATTGAGATAAAGACTACCTATTTAGGTTTTCTGTAGTTTGTATCATCAATGAAGGTTGGGCTCTGTCAAAAGCTTTTTGTGCATCTATTGAAATAATCATGTGATTGTGTGTTTCACTCTGTTGATGTGGTATGTTACATTTATGGTTTTTGTGTATTAAATCATCCTTGCATTCCTAGGCTGAATCCCATTTGGTCATATTGTATAATGTTCCTAATTTCTTTTTGAGTTAAATGTATTTCTGGTATGCTGAATATTATTGGATTTTGTTTATTTATCCCTCTGCCAGTCCACTACATTTGATTGGTGAATTGAGACCATTTTCTTTGATTATGATAATTTACATGTTTTGACTTATATTTGTCATCTTTTCCTACTGTAGGATCCCTACTTTTCCACTTTGCTTAATTGCTTACTATACTTCTTTGTTCTCTTCTGTTGTTGAAGTCGTGGTCATCTTTGTGTGTTTCTAAAATATTTGTCAGTAGGGTTTATAGTTTTGGTTTGGTTGTCTTAACAGTTGTTCTTTGTCATGGAAGTTTCTAATCTCTCCATTACATTTGATAGTTTTGCAGGATACATCAATCTAGGTAGAAAGTTGTTTTCTTTCATGACCTAAAATATTTCACTCTGAGCTCTTCTTGATGGCCTTTTCATCATAGGTGATCTGTTTCTTGTCTCTGACAGCTTTTAATATTCTGCTCTTTGGCTCATTTTCTGGGATCATGAGTATTATGTGTCTCTGTGATGATTCATCTTGATTATGGCTAGCTGGATTTCTATATGCTTCTGTTTCTGTGTATCAAATTCTTTTCCCATGCTTTGGGAAATTTTCTGCTAGTACTTGTGCACTCTTTTGTATTATCTCCAGCTGTTTTATTGATATCTCTTAGTCTTATTTTCTTTGTATCATCTTGCAGCTGTTATATTGTTATTTCCTGGTTTCTTGTTATTTTTAAGGATGTTTCTTTTCACGTTCTATAGCTGTAATGCTATCTTCGAGGTCTGAAATTTTATCTTTTGTTTCATTCAATCTGTCTTTCCAGCTTTCAATGGAATTTTTAATGTCTTGAATATCAGTTTGAATCTGTTTCATTCACTCTAGTTCTTTCATTTATTGTTCATTCAATGTTTCCATCCTTTTCCTATTCCCTGCTTTTTTAAAATCTGTCTTCCTTAGATGTATTAAGCAATTTTTTCATGATTGTTATTTTCTTTTTTACCTGAGAGATTATTTCTGATCTGATTTACTTTGTAGTCTGATTGATGGAATTGTATCTTTACTTCACTTGTTATTGTCTCAGATATATAAGGTATGTGACTTTGAAGTTCTTCCATGACCTTGTCTCCTGGACTCATTTTGTATGGGCTAGAGGTCCGAGATTGCCTTTTTTATTTCATTTTGTCATGTTTTAGTGATAGAATTTGGTGGGGTGCAGGTCTGGAAGGCTCTCCAGAATGTAGAGGGTAGGACAGATTTGCCAAAGCTCTTGCTTTGTGTGGTTCAATGTGGTTTTACCTCAGTAAGGAGAGAGGGGCAAACCAAAGTTCAAGAAGGATCCGATGATGATGAGTACAGGCTGCAGATGTGCAAGGCTCTCCCAATGGTAGTTTGGCACTGGATGGAGCACTCTAAGGCTCCTGCAGGTCACAGTCATAGTCAGGACTCCCTGGTATTCTTCAGGTTGGGAGGTAGCACAAATCAGCAAACTCTGGTGAAGGTTGTGGCTTAGCCTAGAAGGTTCTCTGGTAGTGCTCAGGGCAAGCAGGGGTTGAAAGACTCAGAAAACTTTGCTTCAGTAAAATTTTAAGTAAGTGTAGTTTAGTCCAATAAAACTTTCTTCATTGAATGAAATATGCTGATTTTGCATATTAACTATGAACTCTATATACCTACTGAGCAGTTACAATGCGGCAAATGAGACCAAGAAACCTACTTTTAATTTGATTTAATTTAATTATAATTAATTTAAAATGGAATAGCTACAGAAGAGTAGTGGATACAATGTTAGCCATATCTAAGTAGCAGAAAACCTGTAAGGTAAATATCCTTTATTAGTTGTATCTTTAAATAATAAAAGACAGAAGCCAAAATCTATAGAGATAATAATAAATAAGAAAAGGAAGTATTAGGTATCTATCTGGTGCTAAGAATAAACTCTGAGTTCTTAATGTATATAACTGTGAGGTCCCCTCAGTGCAGCTATTTTCTTAACATGTGCAATAATTTGGAGTCATAGTGTGAGTAGATAAGTTATTTTCAAAATTTAATAATAAATACTAGATTTTGGAAGAAATCTTTTAGGGTTTCAGCAAACGATAAGTAATAATTTCATTTAAGCATACATTGCCAACTAAAATTTTGCACTTAAATTTTTGGCTGTCTATATTGTGGGACAGATTTTAATCATATACAGCTATGTAACTTTATTCTGGAGAATGAATGTCAAAATATAGCAATCTCTGCACTTGTGTGCATGTATTTGAACTTTGTCAACATTCTGTTGATGAGAGATAACTGGAGCTCTGCACAAGGGCTTATTAAAATTCAGGAGAGCACATATCTGCTCATGTAAAAATGTAGAAGTAATATCCATCTACAGAACCCAAGTGCCAGTCTCAATTATATGCCAAGCACAATTCCAGCACATCTGCTAAGGGCATATGCTGGTCACAGCCTAATAGTCAATTGTACAATGGCAAATAAATATACAGCATATCATTTTAGGATAATTTTATATTTTAATAAATCTTTGGAATTATGACTTCTAAGGCTTTGTACATGACTTTTATTTTTATCATAATGAATAAGCAGTTCTTCAATATGGTTGATGAGTTAAGCAGAAATCAAATTTTTGTTATTATTCTTTCAACTTGATCTGTAATTTTATTTTAATTTTTAACTTTTGTTCTTTCAATACAGTGTCTTTCTATGTAGTTTTTGCCTGTAGTGATCTTCCTGTCTTAGCCTCCCCCATGCTATGATTATAGGTGTGCTCCACCATGCCTGGTTTTGGTGGCCACCATGCATGTCCAGGATTTTAGGGTTGGCACAGCCTGTGGTACCAGGGATCATATGTAATGAGCCTCATTTCTCTTGATGAATTGAAATTGAATCTCTCTAGATTCATTTCAATGAGATAACATTCTATAGGTATAGAATAATTTTATTTCAATAAAATTCCAGTTTCACTAGAGATTCCAGTCTGTATTATGCATCTACTTTGGCCTCCAATCTAGCATGCAACAGTCACAGATGCTTACTGTGTCTGTAAAGTCATATTTACCCTCTGAGCCTATAACATAGATAGAAACTCCATTGTGGTCATTGTTGGGTCTTTTACTTCAACTGAGTCAGACAAACATCTTGAAATTATTGTGATTGCTTATTTGCTTATGATCCATATGTTTCTGGAAAAAAAGGAGGACGTCTTCCATCCTACAAATCTCACAGCACTAGAATCCACCTCCAAGCTGGGTTGTACTATCTCTCCCTAGACAGAGTGAACAGGATGAGGCATGTAAATAGGTGAGGAATATGAAAAACCCCATCTCTTCTGCAATCTAGCGACAAGTTTCTGCAATGTTCACTGAACTGTTCCAGCTACTACAGATTTTTTTCAGTACATGGTACAATTTCTAGGGATGGCATAATAAAATATTCTGAGATCCTTTCTCTCAAAATTGATTATGAATTTGTACAAAATTATCAAGATTTACAAATGTAAGGATCTCCAAACTGACCAAATAAAATCAACTGGTAATTGTTTGAATACTCAGTGTCAGAATTTGAATCAGATAAGAGGCCATACCAGTAACCTAGACCTATTTGTTATCAAAATCCTAATATGATCAAATTTTACCTCGTTACCTTTTACCTTTACCTTTACTTACTCCTGAGAAACTGCTCAACTTTGGGTAAGGGTACAAGAATGCAATCAAATTCTTTCCTGGTGTTGCTTTCATCAGTTCCAACCTCCCAGCACAGATCTGCAGGTGCAGGAAGGAGAGACCACAAAACCCAGTGGTATCTCATGAACTGAAGAGTCAAATGAAATTTTGAGCAGAAGGCACAGAAATCATGGTCATTAACATTTTTCAGTAAACACAGTAAAAATAGTAGGAAGTTATCACTGTAAACTAACAGCACTTTTAACTCACGTAAAGTTGTCCACTGAATGAACAACGAACTAGCCACCCAAGCAGAACTTTAGTAGGGAGGTTTTATTTCTGTCATATTCAGTAAATCTAGGAGTGAAAAACCCAACAGGTTCTCTTACCAAAGGTTCTTTAGAAAATCATTACTTGAGTCTTGTAGTGAGAGTGTAAAGTTACTGAAAAAGTCTACTTCCTAATATCTGACTTGATTATTTATACTGTTATGTTATGTGACACTGACATGCTGTTTTTAAGTTTAGAAACACAATTAATTTTCATATGCTGCTCATAAGATTGTTAATATTTATCTATCATCTGTTTCTGATAAATGGAAAAATTTTTATTGAAAATCAATTAAATCATTTGGAAATATTTTTATTAAGAATCATCTGTATAAATGTCCATTTTGTATCTGTGTATTCAAAGTGATTAGGATAGATATATAGTTTCATTCTCTTA
>NDGM010961330.1:0-14173 GCA_002564305.1 Octomys mimax
GGCGCAGGCTAGCAGGAAGCTCTCCGCACACTCACCGGAGCTGGGGTGGGGGTGGGTCTGGAAGGTCCACTTTGGATGTGGATGGTGCCAACCAATAGGGTTGCAATCTAGGTGAGATAAAAGGGGAAGGAAAGCTCGCTGCTTGCTGCTTGCTGCTTCCTGCCTATCCTGCCATGGTCTGTTTCTCCTCTGTGAAACTCCTGTGCCGGCCCCGCTTCCTTGGAGCCAGCCAGCAGTGGACTGAAACCTCTACAAACTGTGAACGAAAGCAAACTTTTCTTCCTTTCAACTGTGGGTTTCAGATATCTTGTCCCAACAATGGAAAAGGAGCTCTGACAGCTATGTAATAGGAAAACTCCCATCCACAACAAAACATAGAAAGTATCTGGAAATAGGTTTATGAGAAATGAATGGAAGGAGAGTAATATAGTTGACCAGGTAACATGCAGATGAATTGAATAAACAGAGTTGGGGAAGCTGAGTACAGAAATTATTTTGAAAAAGAAAGCCACTCACTATAGGCCTTATGCAATCCCGATGAAAATACTAGTGGGTGTTTTTGGCTTTTAGTGAAATTACTTAGCATCTGTACAATAGATGTTTTCACGTGAAGAACCCACAGCCTGATATGCAACATAGACTTCGTCCACCCCATCTCTTCTCCTCCCACTGCTCAGCAATGTGATACAACATGCAGACCCCCCTTGTTTGATTCTTGTAATCACCATGTCTTTGGCAATCGCTGTGCAATTTTGGGATGCTCCTCCTTACACTGAAATTTTAACTTACCTTGTCTGACCTTTACTTCCTCTCTCCCAAATAGGTTGTAAACTCCTTAAGGTTCAAGTACAGGTTTAGGAGTCTTTGAGCAAAATATTTGATGTATGTTCCTCATAAACCTACAGGGAACTGGGAGTGATGCAGAGCCAGCAAACTCCAAGACTGTCATTGGCTCATCAATTTTGGAAAAAACAAAAAACAAAAAACTCAATTAGCTAAGGGCCACCCAACAATGTGAGATATAAATGCCAAGCACAGCCCCAGGACAGCGTAAGCCTTCTCTTAGCTAGAGCAATTATTGCTGTATACCACGTAGCCAAGGCATAACCTCCTTCCTAAAATACGCTGGAGCTGATACAGAGCTGAGGTCCACTCAATAGTCCAAGAGCTTTCTTGCAAAGTAGGGGTGACTAACCAGAAGAGATACATGTCTACTTAAGAGCAGTCGCTAACCTATGAATTCAGAAGGATGCATGAATTCCCTGAGCTTCCAAGCAAAATATCGCAGAAGCAGCCTCTGAGCAGGCCTGGCAGATTCTCAAAGTACAGTGGCTGCAAATTACTCACTTGATATTTTAAGCATATTTTGGTGTGCTTAAATTTGTAAAATTTCATACAAGTCGAGGAGAAGATGCTGTTAGTTGGAAAGTATACGTGGGAAACATAAGTATTAAGTCAGTATGTGTACAGTTTCCAAGAACTATGAGTAAGCAAGCCACTTCTTAACTTCAACTGGATGTCAGTTTTACCTAAATATATGCAGAGGATATTAATACTATACTTGTGTTTACTTTAACAACCACCAAGCCTGTGTGAAAATCAGCTTCACAGCCAAACAAAGTGACAAAAATGACAACTCCAAGAACATAGAAACCACTTTGCAAGTTTTGCTCGCAGAGTCTGTGCAATCTCCAGAAAAGAAATCTACACTTCTACTCTGTCTGCCCACTTCCTGAGACTCTGCTCGAGATGTTGGGGAAGCGGTCTTCCCACCACACTCAAGTCATGAGAATGTCTCCTGCTAAGAACTGAATAAGTTGCATCATAAATCAGGGCTCCAAATATCTGAGCAGAGCCGTCAAGGTCCACAGTCCCCATGCCTCTCGCTTGCGAGGAATGACCAGGAAGTGATGGCCACAGGGCAGGCAGGTTAGCCAGAGCTGTGGCACCCCCAGGCCCCCATAAAGTTTTGGCCGCCAACAACATGGGTATTTAAGACATGGCCTACACACTTCAACAGAATTTAAAACATACTTGAGAAAAATTCACAAAACACCAAACTTAAATTTAACAAGAGATCTGGGCATCATGGTACTCACCTGTGGCTGGGACAGGAGGATCATTGTGTGTTCCAGGCCAGCCTGGGCCACTTCATGAATTCAAGGCCAGCCCATACTACACACTGAGATCCTGCCTTAGAAAAAAACTAATAATATATGACAAAAGAAAAGCTTTCAAGAGTATATGATACTTATTTGGTGACAGGATGTCTCTAGGTATGTGGTACTGCTACAGTTTGTGTCTAGTTGTCCCCACCAAAGCCCCATGTAGTCATAAGGTGGCTTTTAGAGTTCATGATTAATTCTTGATCTAATGCTGAGATTATGGGTGTGAGAACTGCTGGGATTATGGGTGTGAGTGCTGCTGGGATTATGGGTTTGAGCACTCTACCTGTCCTAGTGTGGGCAGCCATAATGCAACATAAGGGAGGGAAAGAGGCCTGCTCTGTGCTGCTCCTCCTCCTTTTATGCTCTTGCTGTTGTGGTGTTTTCCTCTGCCATAAACTGCTGCCTTCTTCCATCTGCCACTCTTCCTTGGAGCCAATCCAATGTGGACTGAAACCTCCACAAACTGTGAGCTAAATAAACCTTCACTTCCCTAACTTGGGGTGTCCTGTATTTTGTCCCAGCAGTGAGAAAAAAGACACCAAGACAGGTACAAACAGAAGTTAAAGCAAACCCAGAGAATAGGGTCTGCCCTGTGTTGGGGTCATCAGGAGAAGCTTTAGGGACTGCAGTCTTCATCCAGGGGCCACTGAATGCTGCAGCCTGCTTTCTACACTGCTGCAACAGAACCGCATGCCCTGGAGACTGCTGTGTGACCCACCCAGCTTGTATTTTTCTGTCCTATACAAGGGAAACTGCAGCAGCAGCAGCTACCTTGAGCATGAAGTCAGGAAACGAATGAGGAGCACGATCTGGCATATAACAAAGGCTCAGTTAAATGTTCACCCCACTCCCCAAATCAAACAACCTGACTTTGAAAGATTGTCTGAAGTTGCTCAAAGAAGTATACAGATAATGCAAATCAGATGCAACTTGGTGGGAAAGAGCTGAAGCCAGTAGGTGTTTCCTTACGTCACTTGCGTGGTTCTTACGACATGCCTCCAAAGTGTGCAGGAATTTTGGAGAACAGTAACACCTACTCGGCCTCCGTTTGGGAATCTGACTCAGAAAACTACACATCTTTGTTTCCTGATTTTTCACTGAACATATTTTTCACTGAACATAATCCCCAGAAGGTAAGGCAGCATTGAATTTTCATGAAGCCAGACCTAAGAGTCACTCTGACACTCCAAAGAACTACATCCCTAACACATCATTGAGAAAGAGTTTTTCATCTAAATAAAACCTTTTGCCAACTTAAATGTTTGAAAGGTGCAAATGACAGGCCAGCCCCTTCCCAGTCCTGACCCCGTTCCTACATCATTCACTCTACCCACCATTCTTTCTGTCTTTTTTCCAGTTTCTTATTACGCAGCAAAGAATGGGCTGAAATCTAGTTGCATGGATCACATGTTTGGCATTACATAGCCAGGGCCAATAAACAGAACAACTCAGTCAAGAAGCATTGAAGGCAAGAAGGGTAATAAATGGGCCATTTCACCATCATCCATAATGATTCCCCAATCCCACATTTCTATGTTTGATCTGACAATTACAGCTACAGATTGAGGGCTTGAAGGCAATTTCTGTCCTGCCAGGTGCAAGCACAGTTGTTTAATTGGTGTTTGGGACTTAGAAGGAGGCAGCTTATTAGACTCCTTCACAGTGGCCTCCCAAAATCCAGCTGCAAACTCTACAGTCTCCCACAAAACAACTTCACACTTAAGAAGATAGACTCAAGCAATGATTTAGAGAAGGAAACAAAAAAAGCTAGCTGTTGGATAGCAGCCTTCAGCAAAGGCAGGAGGGCGCCGGCCATGATGTCCTTCGGCTCCGTGTTTCTGGAGGACACCTTTGGCTGTAGCACCAGATTGCCAGGTTGGCAGAAGTTCCCGGCGAGTGCTGTGGGTTTGCCTTCTGGGCAAGACCTGTCACACTTTCTTCTCACACACCATGGGGTGAGAGGCATGTTAAAGAATCCACAATCAACAGTTTTTATAATCACTTCTATGCCGGATGGCCCACTTTCCCCCCTTGTGCTTGGGGATTTCATAATAGGAAGAAGAGGCAACCAAGTATCATGTTCTATTCAGCCTCCAGATACATCTCTGCAGAAGAGAGGCTCTTGGACTAGTTCAAAACTCCAGCACAAGCTCTTACAGGCCACCTCCAAGGAGAAGGCTCAGAGTTAAGAGACTTCCTTTTGCGTTCAGGGTGCCATTTTTAATCTGTGGAGAGCATACTGATCCCACACTGCCATGCTTCCGACAGATGGTGGCTTAACTCTGAGAAGGAACAGCTAGGTCAGGACCAGGCCAACTCTGGTTTCTTCTGCTTCGTCACAGTGCCTCACTCAGAGGACGGTGACCCTTCCCCTTTGTCTCATGCTTTAGCTGCCTGTTGTTATTCGTGACCTTTCACACCAATACAGAGTCACCTGAGAAACAAGTGAATCTCTGAAATCAGATATCTGCAAGCTCCATGAGCCCCCATGGCTATGGAAGAACAGCTCACATAACTGCGGGAAACACTCCTCCTCTGGTCCTGTTCCTTCCCTCTTGTCTCTCCTCATCTGCTGTGCACGGTCATCTTACACCAGCCCTCTGGAAGCACTGCTTCTGGGAGATTTGGGATCCTTTAATGCTTCTGGGCTTTTGTTGATGGGCTCAACTCATTTTGGCTTAGATGATTGTTACCCTTTTTCCAAATATCGCTCCCCTTGGGAGCCTTTTCTATGAACTCTACAGAAGGTTGGCTTTTTCTTTCTTAATATTCTGAGCTCCTTGTCCTCCAATTCTCTAGCACAGTAGTCAAGAGTCTGGATTTAAAGACTAGCAAGTTCCATGAAGGTCAGGTCTGGCTTGGGACTGGTCCGAGCAATCCCTCCTATAGTAGCACATACCGAACACGCTATAATTGACCCACAAGAGAATGAATGAGCATGAATCTGGGCTGCCCAAAGGACCCTGGGTAAGTGGCTTCATTTTTTCTGTTTAGCCTGCTCCCACCGTGTTCTCAAAGATATGTGCTACTGATGACCAGGCTCAGAGTATCAGTTCTCAGTGCATCCTAGCACTCTGACACCTCCACCCTCCCTGAGTCATCTAGAATAGAGCTTGTGAGGAAAGACAGGAAGTCAGGTTTCTGTCATAGACTGCTGTACAGCATGCGCCCACCAACAGGGAGGTCAGAGAGAGAGAGGCCACGTGGGAACTCTCCTGTGCAGGATCAAGCCGCGCCTACCAGCCTGAGTGCATGTTGAAATGGAAGGCCCTTCCGCCACGGGGCGGCTCTGCTCCATCGCCTCTGGAAATGACCTTTTACTCTAGAAATATTTACTTGGTTCCATTCACAGTGGGGGGAACTCACAGCTTTACTCTCACTGTGACAATCTCCCGGATCAGACTGGTCTTTCTGTGCCCTAGCCACCCCAGCAAATGTTTGCCATTAGCGCAGCTTGATTCCCTGAATGTTTGATCTAGCTTTCCCACTTGAGCAGGTACCAAACTGGATAGGTCACTTTTGGATCTCAGAGCTGGGAGCCCCAGGCCAATCCTAGCAGGTGGTCGGCAGTTCAGGTTGCAGCAGGATGTGGAGGGCGCATGGGTTGAAAGGTTTGAGGATGAGAGAGAAAGAGAGAGAGAGAGAGTGTGTGTGTGTGTGTGTGCGCATGTGCGTGTGTGCGCGCGTGTGTGTGCGTGTGTGCGTGTGCGTGTGTGCGCGCGCGCATGTGTGTGCGTGTGTGTGTGCGTGTGTGTGTGCGTGTGTGCGCGTGTGTGTGTGTGTGTGCGCATGTGCGTGTGTGTGTAGGTGAACATGAGAACCAGCATGAGACTTGCTCTAGAAAGGAACTGACACATGGAGGAAAATACATTGCTAAACCATCTGAGAGAGAAAGTATAAAGGTTCTAGAAGGTATGGGAGGAAACAGGGACCTGGAAGCCACAGGCAGACCCCAGAGTGGCCTCTCTGAGTAGCAAGTATGAGGAGCTTTGTTTATTTCTGTGAGGAAACAGCATGGGGAGGGAAAACAAGGCCCAACTTACCAGCCAGCATGAGAAGCCCAGGCTGGGACTCTTGAATGCTAGGTGTCCCCTCAGAACCCCCTTTCTCCTCCCAAATGCCTTGTGTTTGGTAACATGTAAGGGGTCTAATGACAGGACTGCCCCCTGGTGACAGTGGATCAAATGATGGATGGCCGGACAGGCACTGACAGAGACCAGAGTTGGCATGGGTGAGAATGAACTGGGGAAATTCTCCCAAAACAGGAGCCCACGAGCTGCAAGGGGACAGCAGCGGGCTGCCTCCTGCTAGTCCTCCTGCTCCTCACGGGATGAAGCCATTCTATGAGTGGGAGGAAGCGGGAACAGGCCTCCGAGAGCGGGCAGTGAAACCCACATTGCTTGGCTCACGGCAGTGACCTTCTAGGCTCGGGTGAGGACACCAAGGCTGACAAAGGAGGTGTCTTGGCACAGGTCCGTCAGCCAATGCGAAGTCCTTGCCCACGTGATTCTGTCTTCTCTTCCACACATCGTCTCTGTCCTTAAATTGACCATGGGGCCTAGAATCAGGGTCTGTCCAAGACGGTGGCATTTGCTGGATTCATAATTGGAAAAATTTAGGTTACTGTACATGCCAGCAAGGGCCTTGTTTATCTGAAGGCCGGGATCACATCTGTGCCGATTGGCCATGCAGGAGGGCCATCTGTCATTTGGGGGATCCTAAGGGGATCTGGCATGCACAGCCGAAGTCCTGGGAGTGGGCAGGACTGGGGCTGCTGCTCGTTGCCTCCGGGCCTCTGTCACCAGAACCTCTTCACCTTGTGCTGCCTCTTCCCGTCTGTCTCCAGGAGCACGGAACCAGGTCCTAGGGCTGCCGGCCCAGCTTCGCACGGGCAGGGATCACGCTTGCAAGGTTCACCTCCCGGTATCTCAGGACCTGACCTGCAGGAGCCATCAGAACAGAGTTTCTCCCTTCGAGGTGGTCTCCTGGGTCCTTGACCTCTACTCTCAGGCAACCCAGGCAGCCTACTGGAGGCTGAAATTCACTTAGTTCTTTGTCCTTTCACCAACAGTGTCTTGCAGGTACAGGTGGGTATAACGAAGCTGAGACGGACCAAGCAAGCGCTGCTCCATGTCACGGCTGACACCGACCTACCTCCCGACTCACAGCCCCCAGGCCTGATCAAGCAAAGCCTGCCCCCCAACAGTAAAAGAATCTGAGAGGTGGCCGGCACTTGTCCCCTTGGCGGCCAGGAGAGCAGCCCCAGAATAGTGGAGGGGGAGCGGAAAGACCCTGCAAACACGGCAGCCTGCCTTTTTCTGTTCCAATCACAGCTCTAAACATTTGATAACAACATCGAAACCACACATTTCTTTATCCCTGCTGTTGTGCAGAGCGACAGCTTCAAGAGATAGGGGTTAAGGAGGTTTAGTCGAGGTCAGCCAGCAAATCAGTAAACCCCGGAAACAGCTGGGTCTCCCTGCTCTCTTTCACCGCTACCCTTCCCTGTTTTCCACTGTTGCTTACGGGAGAAAGCTGTGCAGGGAAACACCAAGCGTCCTAGGCACCTTTTCTCCAGAACGCAGACAAATGTTAGAAACCATTTCCATTTTTGAATGGATGGAGATAACGTTTAGGCTTCTTCTTTTTTTTTTTTTTTCTCCAAGGTGGATGGAGTGGAGGATTGTAATGGTAAAGCTTTCAAAATGGGGAAAAGAGAATGTTGGTTGAAGCAGGGATGCCGCCCTGGAGGGTGTATCTGGCTGAGGAACAGGTCTCTAGCAGCCCTTAGGTGGTCAGTGACCGGTGCAACCCTTAGGTGGTCAGTGACCTGTGCAACCCTTAGGTGGCTAGCGACCAAGAGCAACTCAGGTTTAGACCCAGAAGAGTGCAGTAGGCACTTGCTGGCTCTCAGACACTGAAGGTTGCCTCTGGATTCCTAAAGCCATTGTTCTTTATCTCTGTATCTCCTGAACTGTGGCATCTACTCCATATCCTCTTCCTAGCTTTTTTCCTCTCTCCTTAATATTTATTACTATTTACCATGTGATTACTTATGCACCACTATATAAAATGCGTCTTAATTTGATTTGTATCTTCACCTCGGTAAGCCACGGGATGGCAGAGGTGTTTCTTATTTGTTTGGTTTTCTCCCCTGGTACCAGGAATCGAACTCAGAACCTTGTGCTAGCCAGGAAGGCGCTTGTGCTGCTGAGCTATCATCCCAGCCCTTGTTTCTTGTTTTGATCGCTGTTTTACCTGCAAGATGTAGAATAGTGATCGGCCCAAGGAAGTACACAAGAAGAATTCAATAAATGGGTAAAAGAGAAAAAAGGAAGATGATAAAGAATGAAAATACTTTCACGGGATCTATTGCATGCAAAGTGCTGGTGGACAATTTAGATTCCATTCCCATTTTTGACCGGATAGAAGTAGGTCTTAGGCTTTTAAGTATAATCCATAAGAATTCCCTTGAGTTGATCTGCCTACCTGCTGTAATAAAATACAACCGACCAGGAGGCACAAGCAACAGGACCTTACTTCCTGTCCATGCTAGAGGCCAGAAGTCCCAGATGAAGGTGTCAGGAGGCTCCATTTCTCCTGTGGCATCTCTTTTGGGCTGGTGGCCACAACCCTGGCATGGTTGTCCACAGTCAGTGGCAGCTCTTGGTATGTCCTGTGTCTTCCGATCAGAGCTCTTGTCAAAACAGATTAGCCCCCCACCCAGGGCTCATTTTACTCATGCTCCTCCTCACAGGTCCTATATTTGCCTTTGCAGTAGTGATGTCTTGGAGGTTCCTGCAGGTGAGGACTCTGCGGACTAGACTCTGGGGGCAGGGATGTCATTCAGCCTAAAACAGCCATCACAGGGAGTGTGATGCACTCGAAAACCTAGTTAAAATAAATTCATGTATGTAACCACTGTCAGGCAGAAAGAACATGTTAAAGATTAGTAACATAAGGCTGAAGAGTAAAATAGAAAATAAACTACTGCTGTAGGATCGGGTTTTAGTAGGTCCTTCTTTGTAGGTATCAAGCAATTGTTTGTTATGCTGAGCCTTGCTTTTTTTTTTTTTAATCTGGAAAATGGAAATAACAGAACTGATAAGACAATCATCGGGGATGCTTTATGCCACTTCCCCACGCAGGATGTGAACAGCTTAGTAAATGTCATTTACCTACTTTTCCCTTCTCCTCAAAAATACTCTGTCCAGTTTGAGCACCACATTTTAACTAGCGCATGGATGGCACTGGGAAGAATGTCATTGTCAAACAGTTCTTTCCTTTTCATCCAAAGCAATAGGAATTTTTCCTGATTATGAAATAGCATACACCCATGTTTAAAAAATTAAGACAACCAAGAAATGAGGTAGAAAGCAAAGGCAACCCAGTAACTACTACCCTCCCCAACAGATGGCAACCACTGTTTATAGCTTGACATATGGCCCGCAGCCCTCGTCTCTATTGTTATATAAATATATAATTTTCTTTTCATATAAAAGAAAAGTGATTCAGGGGCTGGGGAGATGGCTCAGTGAAATAAGTGCTTCCCTTGCAAGTGTAAGGGCCTGAGTTCAATCCCCGGTTCCGGGGGGCGGGGATGGGAAGTGATTCATAATGGCGGTCTCTCGACGCCGATCGGTACAGATCCAGCCTGTTTGCTCGTTCATTTACATTGCATTGCGCTGGCGAGGACAGGGCACCTAAGAAGATGCCTGCGACCTCTGAGCCAGTTTCTTTGCTCTGCAGCAGCTCTGGCTGTCCAGGAGACCACAGCGGAAAGCAGTATGCGCCAGTCACTGAGCGATCGTGTCTCGGCTCTCACTCAGCTGGACATGTGGGGGTCCCCAACACAGCCTTTCTGCTCTGCCACCAGGGTCCCTGTCAGACTCGACCAACAGGGGTGCTAGGAAGGCTAGCACCTTCCTGGTCCCCAAGGGCCAGGAGGAGGGGACTTCCTGGCTGCCTCCTGTTGCTTTCACGCCTAGAAGTGCTGCTCGCTGTTGGCAGCAGTCAGTACTTTTTGTGGCAGCAGCTGAATCCAGGTTGTTCTTTTCCCAAAACTTGAAAAAAACAGCCTTACTCTGTAAGAAATACCAGTTGGCTGGTAGCCCCTGCGGTTGGGCATTCTGGATCCCGGGTCCTTAGGGATACCCTGGCCTTCTTGAGCTCAGAGTCTAGCACTCACTCCACAAGCAGTTCCCACTCTTAAAGATCCGAGTCGTGACTCCTCGCTGCTCTCCATGTAGGCTTTCAGGATTTAGCAGAAGCAGCCCTTTGGAACCCAGCTGGTGACGCCCTAACTGGTCTGAGCAGTGCTCACAGCAGCTGGCGCGAACTACAGTTCCTTAGTGCTCTGCCGCACTTTGGGCTGCTTAGTTCATATTAAACTCTTTTTGTCCAAATAACTGGTAGCTCTGAGCATGGTGCCTGCCCTCCTGATGCGGCACAGGGCTCCGGCATTCCGCCAAGCACTTAGAGACTGGTAGCTCTGACTATGACCATCGGGGGTAGACGGAGGATCGTGAAGAATGGCTCAAGCGGATGCCATGAGCTTCCATGTAGAAACAAGGAGGGTAGAGCCTCGGCTGCCTGTGCCACCAATCTAATATGCAGCCATCATTTTTCAGCAATGAGGTCTGCCATTAGCAAAAAGACTTTGAAGAATCGCCAAGATGCATATTGAAAGTTAACCCTAAGGGGTAGCGTTTGAGCCAAGACTTGCAGATCTTGAACATTTAATCTTCATTTGAGTTCATTTTATCATTTCTTAAAGTCTTTTACTCATTTTGGCTTAATCATTTATCACACTCCTTTTCCTGTAGATTTGTGGATTGGGACACCTTTTCTTTAAAATATAGTGCTCAGCCCAACAAGCCGTGAATATTCCCTCTCCACTTTATAAAGCTAATTAAATTCTCTTCCTACTATAGTATCGATTCTCCCTGCCAACTTTTCCTTTAAAATATCCTTCACCCTCATCTTTGCCTGCTCTTTCAGCAGCCATGACTTTTATTTGGATTCTTCCTCTGCTGTCTGGTCTGCGACCCGAACCTTTCCTTTAGTCTACTGACCCCTAGCTGCTTCCGGTCCGGGTCACCATCTGAGGCCCTACTGGATTTGCTTACTCCATAATCCCTCTGCTTAGAACTCTTTAAAGACTCCCCACTGCCCAGAGGCCCAGATTCCAGAGCATGCTGTTCAAGTTGCCCTCCTTCCAACCTCCACAGATTAGCTTCCAGCCAGCCACTTCCCTGAGCCTATCGCTCCCACCAAACAGGGTTCTCATGGGCCTTAAGCCGGAGCTGAGCTTTGCTCACCTACAAACTCCAGCTTACTCCACCGCTGTCACCAAGAAGGCCCTGCTTCTTCCTGTCCCTGTCCAAATGTTAGGCAAAGGCCTCACTGGACACCTTTTTCCAAGCAATCCTTCCTAACCTCTTCTTTCTTTGAGTTCTACCTCCCTGGGTGCTGCTCTTCCTTCCCTGTTCCCTGACAGCATATTTATTCTATGACAGGTACTCGCTGGATACTTGATCATCACTAAACTTTTCTACGACCCTCCCTCCTGCTCCAGATGCAAACACAGACTCGGGAACATTGAAGTTTTCCTGGGCTGGGGAGACAGCTCAGCAGCATAAGCGCCTGCCTGGCAAGCACAAGGTCCTGAGTTTGATCACTGGTACCAAAACAAATAAATAAAGGAACTATGAAGTTTTTCTGATCCCACATGGCTTGTTTGGATATAACATCAAGAGCCCAGGCCTCTAGTTCTGTCTTGTTGTCATCTGTGGGCCATCAAGTCCGAAGACCTGATTTAGTCCATGTTCTGTCACTGACCAGCAGTCAAATCTTACAGGAATGGCTTTACTCCTACAGACTTGTTTTTTTTTATCTTTGAGGCCCCTGGGAGCAAGGTCACAGAGGGTCATAGATCTCATAATGGTCTTTTAGGTGAGACAAAGACCCCAGACACGGAGACAGCTGTCTTTATTGGCCCTTTCATCCTCAGGAAGATGGGTGGGTAGAGGACACCGATGCGGATTTTCTTGGCAGGATTCTGTCTTATTGAATTAAACAACTGTCTCATTGTCTTTATATATTTAGAAACTCTGGACATTTTGCAAGAAAGGATTGCTAGGAGGGTTTCTACTGTAAGCCCTCCATACACTCCTGATGTGCAAGGACTGTGGACAGCTCCCCTTTCCTAGGACAGCAGAGGATTTTCTTTTGCACGGTATGGGCCCCACGGAAGAGCAGATGCCTGCCTGGCTGTAGACGGGAGCTTCCGCTTAATAACTGCCACAGCAAACTGAGCCCCGCGGCACGGGGCGTGCTTGGTGGTCAGAGCTGCTCCGCTGCTGCTTGAGCACACACCTTGGACCCTAGACCTTGCAGGGTGATGTCACACAGCCCCGGCGGAGCCTGTGAACCTCTGAAAGGAAATCGACACCAAGGCTGAGACATTTCAAACTCAAACTCATGATTAAATTGAATTCTGCACCCGCCCACACTGACTTAGCTGTTAAAAGGACACGGACTCCAGCTAAGCAACTTCACGCTTGGCCCGTGGTACCCATCTCAGAGTTTGAATTTCTTCTTTTCCAAACGAAGTTCACGTCTCTCACCGTGCTGCACCCCTGCCCCCACCCACAGCCAAGGCTGAGCAGGAAGGGCCTTTTCCACAGTCGCCACTCAGTAAAGATGGGCCTGTCTCCCCATCAGGGTCTGAAGCAGTTGACCAAGTGCCAGCAACTAAAACGCACTTCTGAACTCAAGCAGGGGGCTCGTGTCTGATCGCGTGTCTAAGAAGGCGGCCACGGAAACAGGATCTGCCCCACTCCTACATTTTCTCATTTGAATATCCTACTTGTGAATCTCGCAAGAAAGGAAAGAAATTACTCATTGTTTAGGAGATTTCATGCCTTCCCCTCCATCCTGCTTCTAGAAGTAAATCCTGAAAGAGTCGGCACAGCACTTCTGGCCCACGCCACCGCCAGTCCCGGAAAGCCTCGCTCCGAGCGCGCTTTTAAGTGCTCGCGTGACTAATAAAGTGTGACGTGGCTGAGATTTGCCAGGCTTCTCTTCAGGGCATACATTCGAGCTGACAAAATACAGCTAAATTTAGCTACCTTTAGACAACAAGCGTCTTCCTAACAAAAGGGGTTTCAAAGGCGATGAGGAGCTGAGGCGCACCCCTGTCCGAACACGGATTAGCTCTGGGCCTCCTGGGCCCTCATCCCTCACAAACACACCCGCGAGCACGCTGGGCACCGTCAAGCTGTGTCTTCTGCAGTGACCAGCACAAGTGCTTCTCTGGTGGCCTCTAGGAGTCCTTGCCAAGGTGGGCGGAAGGCTTAAGGACAGCGGCGGCTCAGGCAGACACCAGAATTCACAATTCAGAGGCTTCCACGTCTCTGCTCGCCACTGGCTGGTCTCTGCTCTAACCACGCTGTCCTCCTGCCTCCAGCTGTAACATACTCTGCAAGATCAGCAAAGGTATTCAAATGACACATTTGTTACAATAAAGGACACACTGCCGTTGACCCCCCTTAGGGACCCCTAGCCAGCAGGGCTGCAGGACTGCCACCGCGCGGCTTGCCGCTGACCCCAGGAGATGGTAATCTCCTGCTGCTAGAATCCACCTGGAAGTCCATGGCTCCTCTGCTTGCCGTCACTGAGCTGTCCTTCCTGCCACACCTGCCTGGAGCACCTGTGTCTGATGCTCTTCTGTCTGAAATACTTGATCTCGAGTAGTCTCCGTCCTCCTGCTTTAACTCTGATGTTCAGGACCTTTAGTTCCAATAACAGGCAACCTGCTGAAGGTCTCTTCTGAGCCACGGCAATGCTAAGAATCATGTCACTCAATCCTTGCCACAATAATGTGACTTTTCTCATTTTACAGATGAACAAAGAGAGAAGTAGTTAGGCACGGTGGCTTCCCCGCATACCCTGGTGAGGGAATGGTGCGCTCAGGGGGAGCGCGGGTCATCTTCCATTCACAG